>ML256476.1:12447-107914 GCA_005239495.1 Nicotiana undulata | reverse complement strand
TCACTTACCTGAGTTTCTAGGCCGAAATACCCGTTCTGGAGCTCTTGGGGTCGTCAACAATGGAGGAAATATGATTTTTGGGAAAAGAATTCACGACTTGGGCTTTTTAATAGGACTGCCCAGCAGTTTCCGCACCTGCGACCTTTGGATCGCAAGTGCGGACTCGCACCTGCGGAAAAAGGCCTGGGCACTGGGGGAAAATCTCGCACCTGCGGACTTTGGATCGCAGGTGCGGACTCGCACCTGCGGGAACTTGGCCGCACCTACGGTTGGCCTGGGCCCTGGGAGAGGTCGCGCCTGCGGGCTTTTGTCCGCCCCTGCGGAGCCGCGCCTGCGAGAAGAGGCGTCGCCCCTGCGGATGGAGCCGCCTGCGATGGGATGGCCGCTGGTGCGAACCTCGCGCCTGCGGCTCATGGACCGCAGGTGCGGTCACACCAGTAAATTCCCACCAGCTATGAGTTTTGCTGGTTTTTGACCCCGATCGGGGTCCGGGAGACCCCTGGGCCCACCCGAGCCCTCGACAAATTATACCAACAAGTCCCAAATCACATGACGGACTTGCTCGAGCTCCCAGAACACTAAAAACATCATTCAAACCAAGAATCACTCTCCAAAACCTCTTAGATTTCAAGAAAAATCAAATGTCTCATCAATACGCCGAACGGGTCTATACTACTCGGAATGACCCCAAATTTTGCGGACAAGTCATAAATGACTATACGGAACTATTGCCAATTCCGGAATTCCATTCGGACCATGATATCACGAGGTCCAGTTCCAGGCTGAATTCCAAATCACATGAAATCCTGAATTCCAATTCATGTGCCGAAATACTCCCGGGTTATTAGAAACCTGAGGCGAACACACTCCCAAGTTCGAAATCATCATCCGAAGCTTCTGGAGCTTTTAGAACTGGATTCTGAGGTCGTTTGCTCAAAATGCTGCTCGGAACCAAAATTAGCCAAATAGGCTAGCCTTCAGGAACCAAGTGTTCCTGAACTGGCCAAATCACTTCTGAATCTCGAACTACCTGCCCACACAAGTCATAAGGCACGAGTAGTCGCTATGGAAAGAGTTATTCACGGGAACGGAGTCCCAATACACAGAATGACCGGCTGGGTCGTTATAGCATGGGTCATTCTTTGTTGTACAATTGCCCATGGAAGACTTCGGCCAATTGCTTTCAATCAATTAACCAAAGTGTATCAATCGGGTCTTGACTCGATCTTCATCATCGATCTCGACTTCAACTATGATCCAAAGAGAGAGAATCTCATTTTCGTTCCGATTCTTTACTTATTTTCTTACAAGCCTTATCTTCAACAAATTATGCTTCCTGGTTCATTATTTCGAAATATGACATCATTTTAGGATCTGGGCATGAAGTCTGCAAGCATGTCATGTTATTAAAATCGGCATTTACATAACTGAAAAGAGAATAGGAAAGATGACAAGATTAAGAAAAGAGACATTCATAGATGATGAAATATTGATTTCATTTATTTGAGTTATTTTTTAAAATTAAAAATTAAAAAAAATAGAATAATTTACATCAGAATGTAAAGTAAAAACATTCGGATGACACACTGAAATAACTCGCAAGGCAGAAAAAATAGCAAGACCGGTTACCGAGACTCCCGTCTGGTAGGGAAAGTTTCTGGTTTGGCACCCATTTTTTGGTTTCTCTTCTGCCGCGACAATGGCTACTATGGCTTTCAATGTTAGATCAAATTCCCCATCATTAAATCATCCCGAGTAGGCCATATCCTATTGCTCAAATCTGATAAAGTCAACCCCACATTTGTCTTCATTTTTTATTTTTCATCGCCAACTTGCCCACTTGCCTTTTCGTGACCTTGGATCAACAGTGGTGGTGCCTGTTCCGTTCGTTGAGTCATTTCTGGAGCAAATTCCCTATCATCAAATCATCCCGAGCAGGCCATGTCCTATTTCTCAAATATGGTAAAGTCAACCCCATATTTGCCTCATTTTTTATTCTTCACCGCCAACTGGCCTACTTTCCTTTTCGTGACCTTGGATGAACAACAATGATGCTTGTTCCATTTCTTGAGAAGATACTTTTACTTTCAAGGATCTTGGATTGTTTTCATGACTCGCCATTGCAAACCAACAAACTGACCACCTTTAATTAGCTTTTATTTATAACAAGCATGTTAGAATAAACATTCTCTCTTCTTCTTTTTTTAACTTTTAAAAAACTTTTTTTTTTCAAAATAATTTGATTGAACCTGACGTGGGTTGCCTACGTATCATGTGGAGACATGAATCAGATCTTGCGTAGTTCGGGAATGTTTCGGGAATAGGATGGCACTTTTTGAAAAATTCAGGCTTATTTTTTAAAAATGTTTTTGGGGGTAAATACCAAGAATTTTCAAAAATCGAGTAAATTTTCTTTTTCTTGTTTTCTCCCTTCTAGTTTTCCTTCGATTTTTATATTTTATATATATATATATATTAGAAACCGGTCAACATGCACAAATCGAATCAAACATAATGCACAAGTAGCACATAAGATGCATCAGGATAGTCTTGTAATTCTCGGGTACACCTGTCCTAGACGGACCCAACCCCTGTGTTGAGTCCCCAAAGTCAAATGCACATGATGCAAACAGACGTTCCTACTAGGGATCCGGCATGAGGCTATGTTATTCTAGGTTTAAATCCTAGGGGAGTGTTTTAGACCTGGCTTACCCAAGCGGACAGCTCGAGCCGAGGTGGGGGCAACGTACCGGGAGCACGAAAGTCTACCCGGCCTAGTTACTGAGCCACAACCTCGTTCTAATTGGTATGACTTCTAACAGAAAAGTGGGCCACGCGCACGTGTGCACCATAAATTAGAAGACTCAGAAGGGAGGCGTAAGAAGGCAGTTTAATACAGTTCAAATAATATCAAAGCGATAAATAAGCGGCAATTAGCACATAAGGTCCAAAAAAATATATAATAACATCAAATTAATAAAGCCAAGTATAAATCACATTACAAGCTCGAATTCTGAATCCTGAAAAGAAGTTCTGGGTTCTTATTCCCCAGCAGAATCGCCAGAGCTGTCACACCTCATTTTTCCGCCATGAAGGATATGAGAGTTTTTCCAATTAAAGTGACATGATTCGATATGGGATTATTTATTTAATTTCAGAGTCGCCACTCGAAATTATTTATTTACGATGTTCCGAGTCACCATTTATTTTAAAATTCAAAACTGAGGAATTTTGACTATGTTCAAAGTCTGCGAAACCAGAAAATCGGGTAAGGGATTCTGTTAACCCGGGAGAAGGTGTTAGGCACTCCCGAGTTCCGTGGTTTTAGCACGGCTGCTTAATGATTTATACATGGCTTATTTTATCTAATTATTCATTATAGGACCTATGTGTATTTTATCTCGTACCGCTTCTAATTACTCGATTATTCGTTAATTAAAGAATTATCTTAATACGAGTTACGCGTACGTATACTCGTTTAGTTTTAGTATGTCAAAAAATTATGTCACGCGTACTTGTGCACAATTCACGACTTATATTATTTAAGAAAAGTTTGTTCAAAGTCGCGCGAACGCGTACCTTGAATTTATTTGAAAAATAGTAGTCACGTCATGCGAACATGTATGCAATCACGATAGTAATTTAAAAACCGCGTCTAAAAGTATTTCTACGAGTATTTAATTAAGGCATTTTTTTACTAAGAATGTTTGATCGTGGCCACGCGAACGTGTGCACAATTAGTCACGCTTTATTAGTTTTAAGATTGTTTGGCCGAAGTTGCGCGAGCGCATACCTCGATTTATTTTTGGGATCGTAATCATGTCACGCGAACTTGTATATTTGTTTTATTTTGAAGATCGTAATTATATCACGTGTACGTGTACACAATCACAATAGCAGATTAAGTCGCGCCTAAAATATTTTTCTACGAATATTCATTTTTAAATCGTATTCGTGTCACGCGAACGTGTACACAATTGATAACATTTTATTATTATTAAGATCACTACCCTTGAAATTGAAGCTAAATTCAATCATCAAATGACTAAGATCAAAATTGTAAGGAATGAGAAAGTCCAATACGATTACATCAAATAAGGAAAACAAGACTTCAAAAAATAAAATTCCAAAAGCACATCAACGACACTTTATTCAAGTCATATGGGAGTTTATTTCCATTTTTTATTATAAGCAACTAAACAGACTATGTACACGAGGCGGCTTCAATAAACATCCACGTGAATTAGAATCATAAATGAAGAATCACGTATCAACTTAAAGGAGACCAAGTTGACAAAAAAAATGCTAAAGGATCGAACCTTTGATGCAGCAAAAAATTTCTCATTAACAAAACTCCATGAATTTACAAAAAAACTTTGAGCAGAAAACTTCGTCGGAACTCAATGGACCTCCAAACTCACCGGAAAATGGATATGGTTATAGTGCGATGCAGCTGGTTTTACTGTATCTTAAGGGTTGTTTTGAACTGGCTTCAAGGAGAAGAAATTGAAACTGATTTTGTGAGGAAGAAGACTTGACCCTCTCTGTTTTTGATTTTCTCGTTCCTTCCCTTTCTGTGTATTGGGTTCTTTTTCTTCTTTTCAGATCGGTATTCCCAGATATGAGCCTTTCAATTTTTCGCTCTCACCTAGTCCTCTCCTCTTCTGTCCGTTTCTGTTTTTCTCCTCAAACCGAAACTTTTTTTTTTATTTTTCCTTCCCCCCCAAATGCGAAAACATGGATGTATTATATAGTAAAGTGTGTGAGTTGTGGAGAGAAAATGTGAATAGTGCATGTGTGTGCATTGTGTCGTGTGAGAGTTAGGCTAGAAAAGTGGGGAAGTTGGGTGTTATTATTTTTTTTAGTATATATATATAAACTTACTTTTAGATTTAAAGAAAACTATATAAATAAGAAAACTCAATATTTACACTATATTTTAAATTATACTAAGAAAAATACTATTATAACTTACATTTAAATTAGAAGAAACCAATTTATATATATATATATATATATATATATATATATATATATATATATATTTTCTTCTATTTAAATATTAGAATAAATCTTATATTCTAAGATTGTGAATATTTTTTGCAGTTTGTTTTTTAATTTTCTTAAATAAAACCTATTAAGAGTAAGATAATAATTTAAAGTATTAATATTAGACCTAAAAGAAATATTTACACCCAAATAGTATAGAATTTGGGTGTGGTCTAAAATTAGTTGTTCACAGCAGCTCCTGCGAGGGGCCGAGGACGAGGCTGAGGTCGTGCTAGAGACCGAGGCAGGGGCAGAGCAACAGAACCAGCGGTGGAGTTTCGGGTAGAGTTTGTTGATGAGGTTCCTGCCCAGACAGTTCCGGCTGGGCTAGCTCAGGTTCCCGAGGGGTTCATCGCTACCCCGGTACTCCAGGATGCTCTTGTCCATCTAGTGGGCCTCATGGAGAGTGTCGCTCAGCAGGATTAGTTCCTACAACACCAGTCGTCTCTCAGGATGGGGAAGGAGCTCAGACTCTCGCTACTCTCACTCCGGAGCAGCTAGCTTCTCAGTTTCAGACTCTAGTAGCTCAGATAGCTGGTATAGTTCAGCCGGGTGTGGTGGCTCAGACCGGTGATGGAGCAGCTATGTCTGCTGATGATTTTTCGAGATTGGACCAGTTCACCAAGCTGTTTACTACTACTTATAGCGGTGCATCTTCAGAGGATCCCCAAGACTATTTGGATAGCTACCACAAGGTTTTACGGAACATGGGGATAGTGGAGACCATTGGGGTCGACTTTGCTACCTTTCGTCTGTCGGGTCCCGCCAAGACTTGGTGGAGAGATTGTTTTTTGGATAGGCCAGTTGGATCACCGCCTTTGACTTGGGCCCAGTTCTCCGAGTTATTTCTGGAGAAGTTTCTTCCTATCACTCAGAGGGATGATTATCGGAGGCAGTTTGAGCGTCTCCAGTAGGGTTCTATGACAGTCACTCAATATGAGACCAGATTCATCACCTTGGCCTGTTATGCTATTATGATACTTCCCACTGACCGAGAGAGGGTGAGGATATTAATTGAGGGACTAGCACAGCCAATTAGACTGCAGATGGCTAGAGAGACAGGGAGTGTTATTTTCTTCCAGGATGCGGCCAATGTGGCCAGACGAGTTGAGATGATTCTACTACAGGGGAGTGGTCAGGGATCAGACAAGAGGCCCCATCATTTTCGAAGATTCAGTGGTGCCTCATCTGGAGGCAGGGATTATTTTGGTAGGGTCCATCCTCCTAGGCCGTTTCAGTCAGTACTTCAGGTTTCTCGCAGTGCTCCAGGTAGTCATGGTTATCACATGCAGTATTCTGATTAGTTGCCCTACAGTGCACCATCAGCTCCTATCATTGCACCGCCGCTCCAGAGTTTACAGGGTGGTTACTCAAGTCATCAGGGACAGTTTCAGGGCCAGAAGACTCAACAGTCGAGATCTTGTTATACTTGTGGTGGTCTGGGGCACATTGCTATATTTTGCCCTCGAGCCTCGAGTAGTTCTCAGCACCAGGGTTCTCGTGCCATGGTTCTAGCACCAGGTGTTCCACCACCCTCTCAGACAGCTAGGGGTGGGGGTCGAGGTGTTAGTGGTGGAGGTTAGGAAGTTAGAGGTGGAGGCCAGGCTACTAGAGGTAGAGATCAGCCAACAGGAGGCCGTCCCAGGGATGTAGTTCAAATTGGTGGGGGCCAACCCCGATGTTATGCTATTTCAGCCAGACCTGAGGATGAGGCCTCCGATGCAGTTATCACATGTATGGTTTCAGTTTGCAGCATGGATGCTTCGGTTTTATTTGATCCAGAGTCCACATATTCCTATGTGTCATCTTATTTTTCTCATTATTTGGTTATGCCTCGTGATTCTCTGAGTAATCTTGTATATGTGTATACACCGTTGGGTGATTCTATTCTGGTAGATCGTGTCTACCATTAGTGTGTAGTGGTTATTGGGGTCTTGAGACCAGTGTAGATCTTCTACTCCTTGATATGGTAGATTTTGATGTCATTTTGGGGATAGATTTGGTTGTCTCCTTCTCATGCCATATTGGACTGCCATGCCAAGATCGTGACCTTAGCATTGTCAGGGTTGCCTCGACTGGAGTGGAGAAGGGACTCTGGGTCATTCTTCCAGCAGGGTTATCTCCTATATGAAGGCTCGGCGTATGATCGATAAGGGGTGTTTGGCCTATTTAACTTATGTTCGTGCTTCCAGTGCTGAGGTTCCTTCTATGGATTCTGTGCCCGTTGTCCGTGAGTTTCCAAAGGTGTTTCCTGCAGACCTGTCGGGTATGCCACCCGACAGGGATATTGATTTTTGCATTGATTTGGCTCCGGGCACTCAGCCCATTTCTATCCCGCCATATCGTATGGCCCCGCCAGAGTTGAAGGAGTTGAAAGAACAGTTGCAGGATTGGCTTGATAAAGGCTTTATTAGGCCTAGTGTCTCGCCTTGGGGTGCGCCTGTGTTGTTTGTTAAGAAGAAGGACGGATCGATGAGAATGTGCATAGATTATCGACAATTGAACAAGGTTACCATCACGAACAAGTATCCATTGTCGAGGATTGATGACTTGTTTGATTTGCTTCAGGGTGCCAAGGTGTTTTCGAAGATTAATTTGAGATCTGGCTACCATCGATTGAGGATTAGGTCATCCGATGTCCCTAAGACAGCTTTTCGCACTCGGTACGGGCATTATGAGTTCTTAGTGATGTCATTCGGGTTGACAAATGCCCCAACAACTTTCATGGACATGATGAACCGAGTGTTCAGGCCTTACTTGGATTCCTTCGTGATTGTCTTCATTGATGATATTCTGATTTATTCCCGCAGCCGAGAGGAGCATGAGCAGCGCCTTCGAGTCGTTCTCCAGACTCTGAAGGACAGTCAGTTATATGCCAAGTTTTTGAAATGTGAGTTTTGGTTGAGTTCAATTGCATTTCTAGGTCATGTTGTATCAGCAGAGTATATTCAGGTGGATCCTAAGAAGATTTCAGCGGTCAAGGATTGTCCTAGACCCACATCTTCCATAGAGATCCGGAGTTTCTTGGGTTTGGCGGGCTATTACCGTCGGTTCATGGAGGGGTTTTCATCTATTGCAGACCCGATGAACAGGTTGACTCATAAGGGTTCCCAATTCAGGTGGTCACATGAGTGTGAGGCGAGCTTTCAGAAGCTCAAGACAGCCTTGACCACGACGCTGGTGTTGGTTTCGCCCACAGGTTCAGGGCCATATACTGTGTATTGTGATGCATCTCGAGTTGGACTTGGTGCAGTGTTGATGCAGGATGGCAAGGTTATTGCACATGCTTCGCGTCAGTTCAAGATCAACGAGAAGAATTATCCAGTTCATGATTTGGAGCTAGCAGCCATTGTTCACGCGCTGAATATTTTGAGGCATTATCTATATGGCATGTCATGTGAGGTATGCACTGATCAAAAGAGTTTTCAATACTTGTTCAAGCAAAAAGAGTTGAATTTGAGGCCGAGGAGATGGTTGGAGCTGTTGAAAGACTATGACATCACCATCTTATATCATCCGGGGAAGGCCAATGTGGTGGCCGATGCTTTGAGTAGGAAGTCAGCCAGTATGGGTAGCCTTGCATATATTCCGGCCGGGAAGAGCCCGCTTGCTTTGGAGGTTCAGGCTTTAGCCAATCAGTTCATGAGATTGGACGTTTCTGAGCCAGGCCGTGTTCTAGCTTATACAGTTGCTCGTTCTTCATTATTTGATCGTATTCGAGATCGGTAGTATGATGATCCTCATTTACTTTTCCTTAGGGACACGGTCGGCACGGTGGTGCCAAGCAAGTCACAGTTGGTGATGATGGAGTTTTACGGATGCAGGGTTGTATTTGTGTGCCCAATGTGGATGGACTTCGTGAGTTGATTTTAGAGGAGGCCCATAGTTCCCGGTACTCCACTCATCCGGGCGCTGCAAAGATGTATCAGCATTTGCGGCAGCATTATTGGTGGAGGAGGATGAAGAAAGATATTGTGGCATATGTAGCTCGGTGTTTGAATTGTCAGCAGGTCAAGTACGAGCATCAGAGACCTGGTGGATTATTGCAGCAGATTGAGATTCCTGAGTGGAAGTGGGAGCGTATCACCATGGATTTCGTTGTTGGACTCCCACAGACTCAGAGGAAGTTTGATGTAGTATGTGTTATTGTGGATAGGCTGACCAAGTCAGCGCATTTCATTCCTGTGCTAGTTTCCTATTCTTCAAAGAGATTGGTAGAGATCTACATTAGGGAAATTGTTCGTCTTCATGGTGTGCCCGTGTCTATTATTTCTTATCGAGGTACGCAATTTACCTCGCATTTCTGGATGGCATTTCAGCGTGAGTTGGCCATGCGGGTTGAGTTGAGCACATCATTTAATCCTCAGACGGACGGACAGTCCGAGCGTACTATTCACATTTTGGAGGATATGCTACGAGCCTATGTTATTGACTTTGGTGGTTCTTGGGATCAGTTCTTACCATTAGTTGAATTTGCCTACAACAACAGCTATCCGTCGAGCATTCAGATGGCTCCTTATGAAGCATTATATGGTAGGCGCTGTCGGTCGCCTGTTGGATGGTTTGATCCGGAAGAGGCTCGATTGTTGGGTACAGACTTGGTGTAGGATGCCTTGGATAAGGTTAAGATCATTCAGGATAGACTTCGTACAGCTCAGTTCAGGCAGAAGAGTTATGCCGACCGCAAAGTTCGTGATGTGGCACTCATGGTTACAGAGCAGGTGTTGCTTCGGGTGTCGCCCATGAAGGGAGTGATGAGATTTGGGAAGAAGGGAAAGATAAGCCCTAGGTACATCGGTCCTTTTAAGATCCTTGATAGAGTTGGAGAGGTGGCTTACAGACTTGCGGTTCCACCGAATTTATCAGCAGTGCATCCAATGTTTAATGTGTCTATGCTTCGGAAGTATCACGGCGATCCATCCTATGTTTTAGACTTCAGCACTGTCCAGTTGGACAAGGATTTGACCTATGAGGAGGAGTCAGTAGCCATATTAGACCGGTAGATTCGTCGATTGAGAATGAAGAGTTATCCTTCGGTTCATGTTCAGTGGAGAGGTCAGTCTGCCGAGGCAGCTACCAGGGAGTCCGAGTCCGATATGCGGAGCCGGTATCCCCATCTTTTCCCCGATTCAGGTACTTTTCTATATCCGTTCGAGGACGACATTTTTTTTGAGGTGGAGAATGTGATGAACCAAAAGGTCATCCCTTGTTTTATAAGTCAAAACTGTGTTCCGAGGCCTTGAAAACCTCCTTTTATCTCACCTCGTTTTGCGTGCGTAGCCCGGGCATATATCCGGGAAGCTTTTATGTGATAAACTGAGAAAAGAAGCTAATTTTGCCTTTAAAATTGAATTTAAGTTGACTTCAGTCAACATTTTGGGTAAATGGAGAAAATATGGGACTTAAGCATATGCCTGGAATCAAATTCCGAGGTCCCAAGCCCGAGAAATGAATTTTGAAAGAAATTATTTTATTGAAATTATAAGAGTTTTTGGAAATTTGATTATATTTGAAAGTTTATGGTATCGGGCCCGTATTTTGGTTCTGGAGCCCGGTACATGTCTAATATAGTATTTGAGTGATGCCTGTAAAATTTGGTAAGAAACAGAGGCCATTTGACGTGATTCGGACCCGTAGTTGTGAAATTTGATACTTTGAAAGTTTTGAGATTTTTCCATGATTTCTATGCTAAATTCATTGTTTAAGATGTTATTTTGGCGATTTGATCACACGAGTAAGTCCGTCAGATGTTGTTGAGGTTGTGTACATGTTTGGGTTAGAGCCCCGAGGGCTCGGGTAAGTTTCGGATAGGCGTGAGAGTGTTTTTGGACTTAGAAAATCTTGTGTAATTGTTGTTTGCTTGTGTCCAGGTAATTGCCCTATGCGAACACGTGGTAACCCATGCGAACGCGATGAACAAATGGGGAGGGGGATGGGTTTACCCTATGCGAACGCACTGGCCACGAAGCGAACGCCGAGCCCTGGGTAGGTTTCTCTACGCAAACGCGTCTAGTCCCTCGGGAACGCAGTGCTTTAAGGGGGAGCTGGGGATGGAGGACTAGAACCTTATGCGAACGCGGCCAGTGGAACGGGAACATGAAGGTCAGGGGGGAGAGCCTACGAGAACGCATAGGCAGGGTCGTGAAGGCCAAGGCTATGCGAACGCGACGAACCCCATGCGAACGCGTAGGAGGTCTGTCTAGCCCTCTTAAAACGGTAGCAAAACAGGATTTCTCCAAAATTTCACAACTCTTTCAATGAAACACGACCTTGGGCGATTTTTGAAGAGGGATTACACCACTAAATCATATCTTCAATTTCCATTAACACCCATTAGATTTCTAGGCCTAAATCTTGTTCTTTAAGGGTAGAAATTAGGGATTTTAGGAGAATTAGGGATTTTACCAATTTGGGTATTTAAACCTCGATTTGGGGTCGGATTCCGAAACTAATTACATATTCGGGCTCGTAGGTGAATGGGTGATCGGGTTTTGGTTCGAACCTCGTGTTTTGACCAAGCAAGCCCGGGGTCAAATTTTGACTTTTTGGGAAGAATGATAGAAAATTCATAATTAAGCATTGGGGTTGAATCATTTAGCATTTATTGATATTATTAAGCTAATTATGTCTAGATACAATTGAGTTGGAGGCGAGTTCTAAAGGGAAAGCGGTAATTGAGGCTTGAGTTTGATCGTGGAATTCGAGGTAAGTGTTTGGCTTAACCTTAGCTTGAGGGAATAGGTGTTATGTCCTATTTGCTATGTGTTAGTATAATGTTCAACGTATAGGTGAGGTGATGAGTACCTATACGGTGTTGTCGAGCATGCCCGTGAGTCAAACATTGTGATTTATGTGGTTTTTTGTTAAGTATTACTTGAGTTTCACTTTATATCTATCCATGTTTGTGGAAATTCCTTGATATTGATCAGTGTTGAGTATTGGTTTCAGATGAGAATTCTTATGTGAAGTTATGTACTAAGTGAGATTGGTTATAGTTGTTTCCCTTGCCGGGATGGTATTGATTCTACTGTTGGCTCCCTTGCCGGGACGTTATAGCTTTATTGTTGTTGTTTATATTGTTGATTTTCCTTTCCGGATTGTTGTTATTAATATTGTTTGGGTGAGGAAGAGTGTAAAGCACAAAGGGTGATGTCGTGTATGATATTGTGAGAGATTGTAAAAGCACGAAGGGTGATGTCGTTCCATATTATGATATTAAAAGCACGAAGGGTGATGTCGTGCCATTTCTATTGATTTATTGTGAGGATGAGAGTAAAAGCACGAAGGGTGATGCCGTGCATTTCTATTTATTATTTGGTGAAGATGAGAGTAAAAGCACGAAGGGTTATGTCGTGCACTTGTTTTTGTGTTACTATTTTTGTTGCTTAAATTGATATCTAATTTGTACTTTATTTCGTTATTTCCATTATTTGATATTCCCTCCCCTCAGCATGTTCTCATTTCCTTTATGCTTAGTTGCTTATCTCTTGTTTTTATTATCCTCTCCGTATATTATTAAACTGCACAGGTTGATTTGGTTGTCGTGTCCTAGCCTCGTCACTACTTCGCAGAGGTTAGGCTCGACACTTACTCAATACATGGGGTCGGTTGTACTGATGCTACACTCTGCACATTATTTTGTGCAGATCCCGGTACAGGACCCTACGGACCTAAGAGTGAGGAGGCTGCCTTCAGTCCATTTGGAGATTCAGAGGTAGTGTTTCAGGCGTCTGCAGGCCTTGGCGTCCCCTCCTACTGTATTTCCATTTCGCTCTTCTTTATTCTGAGATGAATGTATTTATTTTGTTCGAACCTTTATATGTAGTATTCATAGATAGTCTGTGAAGTTGTGGCACCAAGATTCTGGGTTTGGTATTATGAATTTCGTAATGACATTTAATTAAGTTGTTAGATTCTGTTTCTTCCGCACTTTTATTTCCATTGATTTTGTATATCACTTGTTAATTGTTAATAATAAAGAAATAAGATGAAATAACCGGTAACGTTGGCTTTCCTAGTGGGTTCAATGTTAGGCTCCATCACGGTCCCGACGGTGAGAAATTCGGGTCGTGACAAATTCCGAGGTCCCTAGCTTTAGAAATGAATTTTTGAAGAAAATTGTTAAACTATATTTTAAAGGAAATAAATAAATTCATTAATGTTTGGACTCGTTGGTATCGGGCACGTATTTTGGTTTCGGAGCCCGGTACAGGTTTGTTATAATGTTTAAGTCATATCTATAAAATTTAGTGAAAATCAGAGTTCATTTGACGTGATTCAGACGTCCAGTTGAGAAAATAGTGAATCTGAAATGTTCTTGAGGAAATCATGAGTTTTGATGCTAAATCCGTAGTTTTAGATGTTATATTGATGATTTGATCGCACGAGCAAGTCTGTATGATATTTTTAGACTTGCGTGCGTGTTTTGTTTGGAGCCCCGATGGCTCGGGTGACTTTTGAATAGGCTACAGGGTATTTCGGACTTATAAAAATCTGCTGCATATTTGTTTCTGGTGCATTAGTGTGTTCTTCTTCGGGATCGCGAAGCCTATCCCGCGACCGCGAAGAGTAAATGCACTAGGGTCGTTTTGTTCTTTGCGGACGCGAAGCACTGGGAGGATTACCCTTCGTGAACGCGATGAGTTATGGGCCTGGGAAGGGGAGTCTCGATTTATTCTATGCAGACGCAACCACTGGGTTGCGATCGCGATGGTCATCAGAAGATATGCTTCGCGAACGCGTTGAGTACATCGCGAAAACGAAGGCCTTTGGGTCGTAGTGCTTGATCGTCTCTCACCCTCACTACTATAGGAGTAGGAAGACAAGGGTCTGTGCAGCTTTTACCCGATAGGTCGGGATCGAATCCTCAGGGAGTCAACAATTGGAGTGAGTGTCTATGTGAGCTAGTAGAGCCTCGTGTTTCTAATTACAATTCTCATATTTTGGTGGTTTTCAGTTTACGACTAAGAATTATACTATTGTTGAGTGCAAATTAACTAACTAATTTGTTTTGAAGTTTTTTTCTTATGTTGATAAAGGCACTAGGGTTATGACTTTTACCTAGGCGAATACTCAACGGATTTCAAGTTCCTAAGGCAAGGATGTTAATTAGGGATTATGCTATAACCAATGCACGAAATTGCCCACTCTATACCTCTCGGTAGTTTGAGTGGCTTTGCCCTAATTACCTCTCTCGAGGCCAATTGGGTGTCAAATATGCAAGCAATTGAGGTTCAAGTAGGGTATTACTCTCTTGAGGTTTAGCCCGTTAATTAAGACTCAAGTAGGGTTTTACCATCTCTGGATTCAACCCAATTGATTGGGACTACCAATCTCTTGATTATGTCCTAATTTCTTGTTGGACCAATTTTCTAGACTCAAGTCCTCTTTCTCAAGAAGGACCCAAGTCAGTTGAAGATCAATCAGTGTTTGCAACCACCAATTATAGCAATAAGAACCCTAAATTAGCCCAAATAGCAAACACCCATAAACATCCAAACCCTAATTTTAGAAACCCATCAAATACCCACACTAGGGTTGAGCCACAACCCTAGCTAATGGGTCTAGCTACTCATAATCAAAGATAAATTCAATGAAAGAGATGAAATAGAACCCATATTAATGATTGATAACACAAACCACATAAATTCAATGTTAAAATCACAAGAAAATAGCAACAATATGAAAAAGAACATTATTCACGAGCTGGTCTATTCACTGATGCCAAAGATGACCTAAGAAAATTATAAAATATGTTATTTATACTCGGCCAAAATTTTGGACAAAATTGCCCCTATGGGGTTACCGCGAACCGCGTAAAATCGACCGCGGTTCATGGTGGACAACATGGGCCTTCACTTCTGGGTCTCTGAAAATGCTTGACCGCGGTCCGCAGTAAATGGACCACGGCTGCAGTGCCTCTTTGCCTTAAAGAAGGGTATCTGAACCTTTGGACCGGGGACCGCGGAAAATAGACTGAGGCCGCGGTGGGACTTGGCTTTGTATCAGGTTCTCTGAAGTTTGCCACCACGGACCATGAAATATGAACCACGGTTGCAGTGGGACTTGGCCTTGTAACAGGTTCTCTGAAATTTTCCACTGTGGTCCGCGAAAGATGGACCGCGACCGCGGTGGGGCTCTTGAGTTGGGCACTTTGTTGTTCCTTGTACTTGTGCAAGATTCACTCCTGTTTGAGCATATCCTTGACTGATTGTCGTCATTTTTGGTTCAATCCTGCAACAAGCGCAACATATAAGCTTTTGGAGCTATTTTGTGTACAATTATAACCAAAACCTAAGCAAGGAAGGGCGGAAAATAGGGGAAAAATCCTAGTTATCAACTCCCCCAAACTTAAGCTTTTGCTTGTCCTCAAGCAAACAAAGTAAGCCCCACCCCTATGAGTGGTTCCAAGAAAGTCCGGATGTCCTAAGGTAACCTCATCTAGCATCAATTGGGACCAACAATAGCCCTTAATGCAAATGAATCATTAACAATATTTGAACCTTTTAAACCCCAGTTTAAAGTGCGATACAAGAGAATCAAGAGTTGACACGACTCATCAACAAAACTCTAACTACCACTTCAGTCATTGTGGAACCCAAACTCGTACTCCGCAACTCTCCCTAAGCACCTCACTTTAGAATAGTAACGCTCAGAACGAGGAAAATGGGAGTTCACTCATGTCTCTCAAAGAAAAGACTCAAGTCCGGCTCAAAGTACCATAGGCTTGCCCCTTATGTAAGTTTTATTCAACTCAAGATCATATAGGGCTTTTGTGGACACATGATGAAGGCTTTTTGGTCAAGGGTAGGAAGTATTTGGTCAAAGTGAGCTCTATTTTTGTTTTCACATTTTCTTGACTCTTTGAGTCATTATACCTCTTTCTGAAGGGTTGGAGAGACGTACTGTCATGCCATTTTGTTCATTCAATTCATTAGGCATTCCACACCTTTGATCACCATTGTTTCATTGATTCCCTTTTTATTTCTTCCACTTGTTCATTCTTTTTGGCTCTTTGATGTTTCTTTTCTTTTCTTTTTCATTGCCTTTCCTTTTCATTCTTTTTGTGCCTTCTTTTTCACTTTATTGCACCCCTCGTCTCTCCCCCAAACTTATGCTTTGGCCTAGTGCTAAGGAAAGATCGGGTGCCAAGAGAGGGTCAAAATGGGTGAAGGCTTGTAGCGTGGTTTTTGAAAGAAGGGGTCTAAGGCTCAAAAGGGTTGACTAGGGAATTTGTTTTTGGTAGGCCATAGAAATGTTCAATTCATTATTCGGATCAAGGAAAGCCTATAATCACTTCTCAAGTCAAATTACACTTAGGATTTCGCCTAGACAAACATTCAGGGCAAGTTCTAGACTAATGGCACGGGACTTGGACTTGAAATTCAAAATCTCACCACTCTAGCTATGGGATTGCTACAGAAACAGAGTCGAGGGCCCACAACGACCTTAGTCAAGCTTTGAGCATCACAATGGTCCCGAAAAACCACTTGATGATTATCGGCCAACACAAGAGTCTCAAGATCACAACTTTCACCATCCTAAACACAACGATTTATTTTTTACCATGGGATCAAAGGCAAATGTGTTAGGCCCAAGTGAAGCTTTTCTTGAGGCCCTTTATTCACTATTATTAAAAAGAAAGAAAAATAAAAACAAAAGGGAAATAACAAAAAAAATAGACTCAAACCCTTAAGAAAGCTATCACACCATCAATCCTCGGGAAGAGCCACCCGTTCACACGAATTCCACCTTTGGAAAGAACCGTGGCGTTAAGAAAACCAAAGGCTTATTGCACGCGAAAAATTCTAAATAAGAAGCTATGAAAGAAAAATAAGAAGCTATAAAACGGAAAAGTGTGGAAAGTAAAATACGTAGGATAGAATGAATATATACATGAGGGGTTTAGTCGAATATACATAAGGGGATTAATATATACAATGGGAGGTAACTTTATACATACCAAAAGTGAAAAAGCATAAAAGTGCTGAAATAGTAAAGTTATTTACATACCAAAAATGAAAATAAAGCATAATAAACAGGAAAATATTGTCTGAATTATACAATCACCATCATTGAATCAAAAGATCACTACAGGGCCACTCCCCCAACTAAAATTTAGCATTGTCTTCAATGATATATATATAAAAAAAAGCTCAAAAATAGGAGAGAGAGAGAGAGAGAGAGAGTAAAGAAAACTCCATATTGGCCCTCGGCCGGTGCGGGGTCCTGTGCCTGTGGTGGGTCTGCCTGTGACTGTGGTGGTGGATGGGACTGTCCCTCTTCGCTCTAAGCCTCCTAAACCCGAGGTTGGGTCTGCTCCGTACCCTGATCCTGTACTGGTGGGTCTGCCAAAACTAGCTGAATGCCCTCTGTACGGGGCAGCACCCTCATTCTCTTTGTTGGCCTATTGGGCTCTTGCTCCTGCTCTGGTAGCTGCTCTGGCTGGGCAGATGGGTCCGGGAATAACAGATCCAAAGGTATATGTTCCCCCTTCAGCTTATCCACCTCTTTCCTCAGCTCGGCCATTGACTCCTTTGAAGCACGGGTGCGCCTCAACTTCTTTGTTTCCTTTGTGAGCTTCGTCAGTGCTTTCTCATGTGCCGCCACAGCTTCCAAGATCTTTTTATGGTTTTCCAGAATTTCCTTTAGCGTGTCCTTAACAGACTGGGGTACCTGTGGTGGTGGAGGAGTGGCCTGAGCTGCCACAGACGTAGAAATCACAGACAACTTAGAAGTATCTGTCTGCATCCAGTTGTTGATACTGGTCAGTGTCTGGCTGAGTTTGTGGGCAGTCAAAGGATATGCTCTGGATGAAGGAATGGCTGAGTGGGCAGAAGTGGATGGGCCTGGCGCAGTTTCAGGAATGTCTGGTTGAGGCTGAGATGACTCCACTGCTACCACTGGCTCTTCAGACTGGTCAGTGGAAGCAATGGATTTACCCTTGAACTTCCTTTTAGGGTTGTCTCATCTTGCAAATCGTACCATGAGAAATCAGATTTTGGCTTCACTTTGACATTGAAGCGCTTCTTGTCCACCCCCTGATCCTCAAAGTACATAGTAAGGAATTTAGGAAAAGGGTAATATTTATCACTATCATTCACCACCCTGTTGATGACGGTGGACATGATATTCCCGACATTGATCGGTAACCCCGCCATGATGGAAGCAATAAGCACAGCCTGCCGGAGTGGAATGGTGTTTTCATGAAATGTTGGATCTGGCATGTTGCACACAAATATTTCCCATCTCTTAGCTTCAAAGTTCAGGGTCTTCCTGTAAATGGACTTCCTAGTTGGCAACCACTCAGGAGTCTCCCCAGGTCTGGCTAAGTGCATAGCTAGCCAGTTTCGAGCCGCATTTTTCTCAGCTAACTTCTCCTGATACAAGGAGTCATCCACCTCTTCCATCCCTATATAAGAATTCAGAGTCATCCCGTCAAAAGGCACCGTGAGATTTCTTACCATTGTTGCCTTGGAGTCTTTGCAGAAATGCCAGGTTGGTGTAGAACTCCTTTACGAGGTGCTCATTGGCATCAGGTAGGTAAGAGCAAAATTAATCCCAGCCTCTTCTCTTAGTAAACTGCCTCTTCACTTTTGGGTTGTGAGGTGATAAATCTTTGATCATGAACTTGCGCTCCACTATGAGTGTTCTCTTGGGCCACCAATCCCGGAATTGATGAAAAGCCGGTTCACTAACAAATCTGTCTTCCCATATAACCAGCTTCCTTGTGCGCTCCACCCCCCCCCCCCCCCCCCCCCCCCCCCCCCCACCCGCCCCCCCCCCCCCCCCCCCCCCCCACCCACCCAACTTGGGGTTCACCTCCCTCTTCATCTCCAGAATGCTCCCCTGACAAGGAAGTTGTAGGTGAGGTAGAGTCTGTGTGGCCACTCTCGGATACTGAGCCCTCAGCTAACTCAGAGTGTGTAGATGCTTGGGCAGGGGGAGAGTCTCATGGTTCATTGGTCAGCCGAAACCTTTCCGGGAAGTCTTCGAAGTACTCCGGTATAGATTCTGACGAGGCTTTGGAGGGGACATAATCATTGTCCGATTGGGAAGCAGCTTTGTCTAATGTCCGGATAGCTTTCCTTGTTCTTTTCATTTCTTCCCGGACCTTTGGATCAAGCTTTATCATTTTCTTGCCTCTCCCCCCGGATGATTCACCCTTGCCTGTTGGTTTACGACCTCCGCCTCGTGATTGGACCATTTTCTGCAATTGAAAACATGTAAACATTGTTAGGTCACAAAGAGTAGCTAGAACATGAGAGCATAGTAGAAGACAGAAGGGAGAATTGATCTACAGAAGGAGGACCGCGGACGGCGAAAAATCGACCGCGGTCCACAGTAAATGACTGATACCCAACTGACCTCTCTGAATCTAAGCACCACGGACCGTGAAAAATTGACCGCGGCCGCAGTGAAGTAGGATCAGAGGACATGTTTTCTGCAGAGTGGGCACCGCTGACCGCGAAAAATTGACTGCGGTCCGCGATCATTGATGGGATTGTAAGATTCAAACACCGCGGTCCGCGAAAAATGGACCGCGGACCGCACTTAGACGATCACCTAGGGTTTCAAATATTTATCCATTTTCACATTCAAATGCCCATTTAGTAAAAACCCTACGTGTATAAACATTGCAATTAGATACAAAGAGTCTAAAATAATCAATTTGAACTAACCCTAAAATGATTCTACCAAATAAGGAAGAAAATAATAAAATTAAGAAGTTAATCTACGAAATAAGGAAGAAAATAATAAACTTAAGAAGTTAATTAATCATAATTACACTTACTAGATGTTTGGATGAAGTGGTGATGAATGAAAATGCAACTTGGAATTACTGGGTTGAGACACAGCGAAAATAAAGCTCTGAGGAGTGAGAGTGCGTAAAGTGTGAAATAAAACCCTAATGGTCTATTTATAGAGGAGGGATGGGGACCACTACACTTACCCACCGCGGACAGTGAAAAATTGATCGCGGTCCGCGGTCATGCACTGCCAACGAACTTAAGTCCAACGGTCACCGTGGACCGCGAAAATTGGACAGCGACCGCGGTGAGGTAACTTCAAAGGGGTGCTTCCCAGTACTTGGGCTCCGCGGACCGTGAAAAGAGGACCGCGACCACAGAGCAAGGTTCAGAGAGCTACTTCCGGTGCAAGAGGGCACCGCGGACCGTGAAAAAGTGACCGCGGCCGCGGTGCCAACTTCAGAGAGCAGGTTTTTTCATACTTAGCATATTTCCTGTGTCAAAATCATCCTACAACATCCAAAAACCAGTTAGTGCAAAAATGAATCCTATACTACCAAGAAAATCAAAGAAGAACAAAAATAACGACACATGGGTTGCCTCCCAAGAAGCGCCTGATTTAACGTCGCGGCACGACGCATGTTACCAAGATCATGTAAGATGAAGAAGTGCCACCACGTGGTTGTCATCAATCTTGCCAAGGTAGTGCTTGACCCAGTGTCTATTGACTCTAAAAATTTCTCCACTTTTGTTTTTGAGATCAAGAGCACCAAATGGGGTCACAAGTACCAGTTCAAAAGGCCCGCTCCATTTTGACTTGAGTTTTCCCGGGAATAGCCTCAATCAAGAATTGAATAGTAGAACCAAGTCACCAACTTTGAAATCATTGCCCCGAGCATACTTGTCATGAAGGTACTTCATCTTGTCCTTGTACAAGGACGAACTGGAGTACACATGGAATCTGAATTCATCGAGTTCATTTAGTTGCTCCACACGTAGGTTAGCCGCCACGTCCCATTCAAGGTTCAACTTTTTCAAGGCCCACATAGCCTTATGCTCTAATTCCACCGGAAGATGGAAAGCTTTCCCAAAGACCAACCGGTATGGAGACATACCGATCGAGGTCTTGTAAGCGGTCTTGTAAGCCCAAAGAGCATCATCCAATTTCTTTGCCCAATCGGTCCTATTAGCATTGACCATTTTTGACAGTATACTCTTTATTTCCATGTTAGAGACTTCCACTTGGCCACTTGCCTGAGGATGGTTGGGGGTGGTGACTTTGTGATTGACACCATACTTGGAAAGCAAGGTGTTAGAGGCTTTGTTGCAAGAATGTGACCCCTCATCACTGATGATAGCACTAGGCGTGCCAAACCTTGTAAATATGTTCTTCTTGAGGAAAGCAATAACACTCCGAGCCTCATTGTTGGGTAAAGCCACGGATTCAACCCATTTAGAAACATAATCCACCGCCACTAGAATGTACGTGTTTCAACAAGAGCTCACAAATGGACCCATGAAATCGATACCCCAAACATTGAAAATATCCACTTCAAGAATAGAATTTAGAGGCATCTCATCATTCTTGGAAATCCCCCCGGCTCTTTGACACTCATCACACCTTTTGACTAGATCACCGACATACTTATACAATGAAGTCCAAAAGAAACCATAGCTAAGCACATTTGAAGCAGTTCTTGTCCCTCCATGATGACCACCATACGGTGAGGAGTGGCAAGACTCAAGAATAGTCCTTTGTTCTTCTTCCGATACATATCTCCGGATGACCCCATCAGTGCAAATCTTGAATAAGTATGGTTCATCCCAATAGAAGTCCAAGCTATCCCTCCTAAGCTTCTTCCTTTGGTTAGAAGAGAGATCACATGGGACAACACCGATGACAAGATAATTGGCAATATCAGCAAACCATGGCATTTCTTGCATTGACACCGAAAGAAGTTGCTCATTAGGGAAACTGTCATTGATTTCAAGTCCATCACAAGGTCGACCTTGCTCCTCCAACCGAGAAAGATGGTCGGCCACTTGGTTTTCACTTCCTTTTCTATCCACTATCTCCAAGTCAAACTCTTGAAGCAACAATACCCAACGCATAAGCCTCGCTTTGGAATCCTTTTTAGTCATGAGATACCGGAGTGCCGCATGGTCAGTGTGAACTATGACCTTAGCACACATCAAGTAAGGACGAAATTTCTCCATAGCAAAGACTATTTCCAAAAGCTCTTTCTCCGTGACCGTGTAATTCATTTGGGCCGAATTCATCGTCTTGCTAGCGTAGTAGATAGGGTGAAAAATCTTGTCCACCCTTTGGCCCAGCCCAGCACAGCACTCACAGCTACATCGCTCGAATCACACATAAGCTCGAAGGGTGAGCTCCAATCTGGCACCGTGATGATAGGAGTAGTAGTGAGCTTGTGTTTCAAAAGTTCAAAGGCATGCATACAATGTTCATCAAAATGGAATCTAGCATCCTTCTCAAGCAACTTCACAATGGATTTACCACCTTAGAGAAGTCTTTGATAAAACGCCTATTAAAACCGGCGTGACCAAGGAAACTCCGGACTCCTCTAACTGAAGTAGGTGGTGGAAACTTTGAGATCACCTCAATTTTTGCTTTATCAACTTCAATGCCATTTTTTGATATCTTATGGCCCAATACAATTCCCTCTTCCACCATAAAGTGGCATTTTTTCCAATTCAATACTAAGTTCGTCTCTTCGCTTCGAGAAAGGACCCTATCAATATTACACAAGAATTCATCGAAGGAATCCCCTACGACGCTAAAGTCGTCCATAAACACTTCAAGGAAGTCCTCCACCATGTCGGTGAAGATTGCCATCATGCACCTTTGGAAAGTGGCAGGTGCGTTGCAGAGTCCGAATGGCATACGGGCAAAGGCAAAAGTGCCATATGGGAAAGTAAAAGTGGTCTTCTCTTGATCCTCCGGGGCGATCAAAATCTGATTGTAGCCAGAATACCCGTCAAGAAAACAGTAGAAGGCCCGACCCGCAAGCCTATCCAATATCTGATCCAGGAATGGCAAAGGAAAATGGTCCTTGCGGGTCACCTTATTGAGCTTGCGGTAGTCCATACACACCCGCCATCCGGTGACCGTTCTTGTGGGAATGAGCTCATTTTTGTCATTTTTTATCACCGTCATTCCACCCTTTTTCGGAATGCATTGGACCAGAGAAGTCCAAGCGCTATCCAAAATTGGATAGACAACTCCCGCATCGAGCCATTTTATGATCTCCTTCTTCACCACCTCTTGCATTGCCTCGTTGAGTCTCCTTTGATGTTCCACAGAGGTCTTTGCTCCATCCTCCAATATGATTTTGTTTGCAAAAGGCGGGGCTAATACCCCGAATATCTGCAAGAGTCCACCCTATTGCTTTCTTCCTCCTCCGTAGCACATTTAAAGTTGAATCTACCTGCAATTGGGTTAGACGAGAGGATAGAATAACAAGTAAAGTGCTAGATGGACCAAGATATTCATACCTGAGGTGGGAAGGTAGTGGCTTCAACTCCAGATTCGGAGGTTCTTCGATAGAGGGCTTTGTAGGTGGAGTCTTCCGGTTCTCCAAGTCCAAAGATAGCTTTCTGGGACCATAGGAGTAAGCACCCATGCCTTGAAGGGCATTGGTACTTTCAATAACACCATCCACCACGGATTCCTCATGATTCATAAGGCCAACTCCACTGGATCATCAACATGGATCATAGCACTTGCATCATCAATAATAACCTCTGTCACGAGGTCCATAAAAGAGCACACTTCAGTACTGTTGGGTTGCTTCATTGATTTACACACATGAAAGACCACATTCTCATTGCCCACTCGAAAAGTGAGCTCCCCTGCATCAACATCAACCAAGGCCTTCCCTGTGGAAAGGAAGGGCCTTCCTAAGATAATGGGGACCTCAAAATCAACTTCACAGTCTAGAATGACAAAATCCGCGGGCAATATGAATTTGTCCACCCGCACAAGCACATCATCAATTATCCCTAGGGGCCTTTTCATTGACCTATCCTCCATTTGCAACCGCATAGAGGTCGCTCTAGGTTGCCCGATCCCCAAGGTCTTGAAAACTGAGTAGGGCATCAAGTTAATACTTGCCCCAAGATCACACAAGGCTTTGGCAAAGTCCGCCCTCCGGATCGTGCAAGGAATGGTAACACCCGGATCTTCAAGTTTTGGTGCCATGGAGTGAACTATAGCACTCACTTGGTGAGTCATCTTGATGGTTTCACACTCCATGGACCGCTTTTTAGTGACTAAGTCCTTCATGAACTTAGTGTATTCGGGAATTTGTTCCAAGGCCTCAACCAACGGGACATTGATGGTGAGACTCTTCATCATATCAATAAACTTCTTGAATTGAGTCTCTTGCTTTTGTTTGGCCAATCTTTGAGGGTAAGGGGGATGTGGCCTAGGAAATGGTGCCTTGGCTTGTGGGGCCACCAGCTCCGGCATATCAATTATGTGTTCCCTAGACGGGTTCACGTTCATTTCCAAGTCTTCCCCATTGTCATGTATATCAATTCTTACCTCATTTGTGATTGACACATCCACCACTTGTTCGACTTCAACCGGTAACTCTTCTTGGGGTATATTATCATCATCAACACAATCCTATTTTGCTTCAAAGTACTTGCTTCACCACCTTTTCCATTTCTCGTGGTCACCTCCATGGCGTGACCAGTATTGTTATTGTTCCCACCCTTGGGGTTCACCACCGTATCACTCGGTAGTGCACCCTTTGGGCGTGTGTTCAAGGCATGAGAAATTTGGCCCATTTGTACTTCGAGGTTTCTAATGGAGGTATTATGAGAGGCCAACTGAGCATCGGAGTCTGCGTTTCTCTCCATCATCTGCTTGAACATATTTTCAATTCTACCCATATCCGTGCTCGATGAACTTTGCCCTTGAGATTGGTACGGAGGTGGGTTGCTTGGTTGTTGGTACATCGGGGGCCTTTGAAAGCCCGACCCCCGGTTACCATTGCCTCCCCAGTTAATGTTGTTGTTGCCTCCATTCCAATTGTCATCATTGTTGTTCCCCCACTGTCGGTCATTGTTGTTCCCCCATTGATGATCATTGTTGTTCCCCCAATTCCGAGCATTGTTATTGCTATTCCAATTTCTTGGTCTTTGAGTCCCCCAACTTTGGTTGTTTCCTTGGTTTCTCCAATTTTGATTGTTGTTTTGACTATTGCCTTGACTTTGATAGTTGTTTGCATACATCACATCTTCCTCTTGGTCATCATACCCTTCTTCTTGGCCATACCCACTAGGCCCTTGGTAACCTTGATCATGATGGTTTTTCTTGGAGTTCCCCCGAGGTCTCCTTTGATTTCCTAACACGTTCACTCCTTCCATGGCATTCACTTGCTTCGGCCCTTGAAATTGTTGGAGTTGGGCTTTGGCAAGTTGGTTCATAGTAGTAGTGAGCTCGGCAATTGCTTGCCCTTGTTCTTGGAGCTCTTTATGGAGACTATTCACACTGGTCTCACCCTGAGGAACATTAGTTGTACTTTGCCAAGCCGATGATGTGTCGGTCATCTCATCTAGAATCTCACATGCCTCGGGATAAGTCAACTTCATAAAATTTCCACCGGCCAACTGATTGACCACACATTGATTCACGGTGTTAATCCCTCGGTAGAAAGTCTGTTGGATCATAGCTTGAGTCATGTTGTTGTTCGGACATTCCTTAACCATGGTCCTATATCTCTCCCATATCTCATGTAAGGGCTTATTGGATTCTTGTTTGAAGGCCAATATTTCATCACGAAGCGCCGCCATATGACTCGGGGAAAATAATTTGGCAATGAATTTGTCCGTGAGCTCATCCCAAGTTGATATTGAATGGTTGGGAAGACGCTCGAGCCAATCAAGGGCTTTCCCCCGAAGAGAAAAAGGGAACAACCGGAGTCGTAATGCATCCTCCGATACATTTGTCTGTTTACTTCCCCAGTAAGTATCTACGAAGCCCTTGAGATGCTTATAGGCATTCTGGTGCGTGGCTCCGGTGAAATACCCCCGTTGCTCTAGGAGGGTGAGCATCACGTTTGTAATTTGGAAGTTCCCTGCCCGAATCCTCAGCGGGACAATAGCACTAGAATACCCCTCGTTTGGAAGGACCCGAGGGGCAGCTCTAGGAGGTGGGGGCGAGGGAGGGTCTGGGATATCATCTTGTAGATTGGCATGTCGGGCCCTTCTTTGTGGAGGTAATTCATTGATTTCATCCTCTTGATTATCATATACCTCCTCCCCTGCAATAACGTTTCCCATTGGATTCGCCATTTTTTCACCTGAGTAGATTAAACAAAAAAGCTAAAAACATAAGGAGAGAAAAACACTTAACGCTACTAGACACGTAGATAATCAACACCGTCTTAACTCCCCGGCAACGGCGCCAAAAAGTGATCGGCTCTCACCCTTACTACTATAGGAGTAGGAAGAGAAGGGTCGGTGCAACTTTTACCCGATAGGTCGGGATCGAATCCTCAGGGAGTCAACAATTGGAGTGAGTGTCTATGTGAGCTAGTAGAGCCTCGTGTTTCTAATTACACTTCTCATATTTTGGTGGTTTTCAATTTACGACTAAGAATTATACTATTGTTGAGTGCAAATTAACTAACTAATTTGTTTTGAAGTTGTTTTCTTATGTTGATAAAGGCACTAGGGTTATGACTTTTACCTAGGCGAATACTCAACGGATTTCAAGTTCCTAAGTCAAGGATGTTAATTAGGGATTATGCTATAACCAATGCACGAAATTGTCCACTCTATACCTCTCGGTAGTTTGAGTGGCTTTGCCCTAATTACCTCTCTCGAGGCCAATTGGGTGTCAAATATGCAAGCAATTGAGATTCAAGTAGGGTATTAGTCTTTCGAGGTTTAACCCGTTAATTAACACTCAAGTAGGATTTTACCATCTCTGGATTCAACTCAATTGATTGGGACTACCAATCTCTTGATTATGTCCTAATTTCTTGTTGGACCAATTTTCTAGACTCAAGTCCTCTTTCTCAAGAAGGACCCAAGTCAATTGAAGAACAATTAGTGTTTTGCAACCACCAATTATAGCAATAAGAACCCTAAATTAGCCCAAATAGCAAACACCCATAAACATCCAAACCCTAATTTTAGAAACCCATCAGGTACCCACACTAGGGTTGAGCCACAACCCTAGCTAATGGGTCTAGATACTCATAATCAAAGATAAATTCAATGAAAGAGATGAAATTGAACCCATATTAATGATTTATAACACAAACCACAGAAATTCAATGTTAAAATCACAAGCAAATAGCAACAAGATGAAAAAGAACACTATTCGCAAGCTGGTCTATTCACTGATGCCAAAGATGACCTAAGAAAATTACAAAATATGCTATTTATACTCAGCCGAAATTTTGGACAAAATTGCCCCTGCAGGGTTACCGCGGACCGCGTAAAATCGACCGCGGTCCGCGGTGGACAACATGGGCCTTCGCTTCTAGGTCTCTGAAAATGCTTGACTGCGGTCCGCGGTAAATGGACCGCGGCCGCGGTGCCTCTTTGCCTTAAAGCAGCGTCCGCGGAAAATGGACCGCGGCCGCAGTGGGACTTGGCTTTATATCAGGTTCTCTGAAGTTTGCCACCGTGGACCGCGAAAGATAGATCGCGGCCGCGGTGGGACTTGGCCTTGTAACAGGTTCTGAAGTTTGCCACCGCGGTCCGCGAAAGATGGACCGCGGGGGCTCTTGAGTTGGGCACTTTGTTGTTGTTGGTACTTGTGCAAGATTCACTCCTTTTTGAGCATATCCTCTACTGATTGTCGTCATTTTTGGTTCAATCATGCAACAAGCGCAACATATAAGATTTTGGGGCTATTTTGTGTACAATTATAACCAAAACCTAAGCAAGGAAGGGCGGAAAATAGGGTAGCAATCTTAGTTATCAGTGCTCCGCGATTGCGACATACCCATCGCGAACGCGATGAAGGCCTGCCCAGCGACTGAAAAACAGAATTAAAATTGGGAAGAAGCCATTATTTCATATTTTCAAAACCAAAAAGACCTAGAGGCGATTTTCAACATACAAGTTATTCCCCAAAGTGTTGGTAAGCGATTCTAAACAATTTTCTTTCGATTAACCATTGTTTTTCATCACTTTTCAATCAAAAATCAAGGGTTTTCATGGTTGAAATAGGGGGTTTGGGTAGAATTGGGAAATTTTGCAAAATTAGAATTTAGACCTCGAATTGGGATTGGATTTCAAAACTAACTACATATTCGGGGTCGAGGATGAATGGATAAACGGAATTTGGTCCGAACCCCGAGTTTGGACCAAGTGGGCCCGGGGTTGGTTTTTAACTTTTTTGGGAAAACTTAGAAAAACCATGATTATGCATTAAAGTTAATTTCTTTAGCAATAATTAATGTTATTGAACTAATTATGATTAGATTCGAGTGGGTTGGAGATGAATTCTAAAGTAAAGGTTGTACTTGAGCAGTGAGTGGCCTGCGAAATTGAGGTAAGAGTTTGGTCTAACTTTGACTTGAGGGATTAGGAATCCCGACTTAAATGCTATGTTAAATTGCATGTGTGCGGTGTATAGGTGAGGTGACGAGTACCTATGCGCCACCAAATTATCTGTTTGACATGTTCCCTTCCCCGTTTTCAATTTATTATATTCCTGTCTTAATTGTTTCATGATTATCGATGCTTCCATGTCTACTTGTTTTTGTCCACTTGTTCTGTTAAATATTGTTTCACCTATTTGAAAGTATTAATTGTTCCTTAGCTTCATTGTGGTACGTTAATGGTTGGGATAATTGTCAGTGTTTCATGATACATTTCGGTTGGTTTCGCTATGTAGTAATAATTAGTGAAGTTTCTTAATTGTACAACTTTCCGTTACATTATTTGAGACATACATGTTGTGAAGGATTTTAATCTAAATTGTGAAACCCTTATTATAAATGGTGAAATGTGATTGTCTGGTGGGAGTGGGTTGCACGCCGCAATAAGGAGTAATAAGGGTGGACAGGTGGGATCGGGTTGCACTCCGCAACAGGAGGAATAAGGGTGATATATATATTGAGGAGCAATAAGGGTGGAAAAGTGGGATCGGGTTGCACGCCGCAACAAGGAGTAATAAGGGAGAATATTCATGTTGTTACTGGTTATATGATGGAAATTGGAATACACATTGTTTTACTTTGTTGTTTACGTATTCTGCTCTTACCGTTATTTGCATGGAAACTCTAGTAAGGATTGGTTATAGATGAGACCTGGAAAGATAGTTGGATTATTTATTTATTTTCTGCAAGTTACTGTTTCATTTAGTTGGTATTTTCTTTTTGCTTTATTAAACATTGTATACATGTTATATTATAAATGCCCCGTCGTAGCCTCGTCACTACCTCATCGAGGTTAGGCTCGGCACTTACCAGTACATGGGGTCGGTTGTACTGATATTGCACTATGCACATCTTCTGCAGATCGAGGTTCCGGTCAGAGTTGATTTCGAGTAGTAGCTGATCATTCACACGGAGAAACGAGGTAGATCTGCTGGCGTCCGCAGATTCCTGGAGTCTTCTCATATTATTTATCTATTGTTTTATTTAATTCAAAACACATATATTTTTTTTCTTTTAGACAAATACTTGTAGTATTCTTTAGTAGTTCGTGAATTGTGACTCCAAATCTTGAGTAGATAGATATTAGTATTAGTTTCGAGTTTCGTTTCATTATTTCACACATTATTCTTGATTCATTTTTTGGATAGTATTGGACTTAGTACATGTTCCAACTGTTTTAAATGTTGAACCCTCTAACATTGGCTTGCCTAGGGAGTGTGGTGTTAGGCGCCATCTCGATCCCGTGGGTTGGGAATTTGGGTCGTGACAAGTTGGTATCAGAGCACTATGTTGCCTAGCTCTCACAATTCATGAAAAATATTAATAGAGTCTGAAGGATCGGTACGGAGTTATCTGTACTTATCTCCCAGAGGCTATAAAGTTAGGAACAAATTCATTTTATTTCTACTCTGTCGTGCGATCCTTTTTATCTCAAATACTGATTGAACTCTTTTATTCTCTCGCATATGACTAGAACATGTGCTTCTTCTTCCGCTGACCAACAATAAGGTCCTCCAGCAGCAGTAGCTCCTACAAGCGGCGGAGGCCGAGGCCATGCCAGGGGCAGGACTCTGCCTATTGCCCAGGCAGCAGCTCCAGCTGCGGAGCTCTAGATAGAGATTGATGAGGGGGCTCCAACTTAGACCGTTCTGGCAGGGCCAGCTCAGGTCCCAGAGGGGTTTATTGCTACCCCGATGTTCAGGATGCTATGGTCCGACTAGTGGGCCTTATGGAGACTGTAGCCCAGACTGGCACATTCCCCATGGCTGCAGCCGTATCTCAGGCTGGAGGAGGGGTCCAGACTACTGCTTTCCACACTCCTGAGCAGATCACTCCTCAGATTCAGACCCCAACAGCCAATCCAGTTGGGGTAGTTCAGCCAGTTGCTGCAGCACCACTTGTTGATGAGGCAGCTATGTCCTCCGATGCTTTGTGGAGATTGGACAGGTTCATCAAGCTCTTCCTGTTCATTTCAGTGGGGCCACTTCAGAGGATCCTCAGGAATATCTTGATAGTTGTCATGAGGTTCTTCGGAACATGGGTATTTTGGAGACCAATAGGGTCGACTTTGCTGCTTTTCAGATGACTGGTTCTGCCAAGAAATGGTAGAGGGATAATTTGTTGACTAGACCAGCTGGGTCACCTGCTCTGACTTGAGATTAGTTTTCACATCTCGTTTTGGAGAAGTTTCTGCCTATCACTACTAGAGAGGAGCGTTGTCGTCATTTTGAGCGTCTTCAGTAGGGAAGCATGACTGCCACCCAGTATGAGACTCGCTTTGTGGATTTGGCTCAACATGTTATTCTTTTGCTACCCATAGAGAGAGAGATGGCAGGAGATTTATATAAGTCCTTGCTCAGCCCATTAGGTTGCAGATGGCCAAAGAGACGGGGAGCAAGATTTCCTTTCAGGATGCGGCCAATGTGGCCAGGAGAGTTGAGATAGTTCTCGTATTGGGAGGTCAGGGGTCAACAAGAGACCTCGTCATTCCGGTGGATTCAGTAGTGCCTCATCTGGAGGCGGGCTTACTTTTAGCAGAGGCCATTCTTCCAGGTTGTTTCATTCAACACTTCAGGAATCCCATGGTACCTTAGGTGGTCGTGGTTCTTATATTCCTCATTCTGCTCATCCAGTCTATAGTGCACCATCAACTCCTATCAGAGCACCTCCTCTTCAGAGTTATTATCATTGTCAGCCGGCTCGTCAAGGTCAGACTCAATATCAGGAGGAATGCTTTGAGTGTGGTGTCTATGGGCATATTCGGAGAGCTTGTCCAAGATTTTCGTGTAATCAGCTTCAATACCAGAGTTCTCATGCCATAGTTCCGGCACCAGCTACAGCACCACCTGCCCCGCCAGCCAGGGATAGGGTCAGGTAGCTAGAGGTAGAGACTAGATTGTTAGAGGTGGAGGCCAGCCCGCTAGAGGTGGAGGTCTGCCTGTTAGAGGTCGTCCTAGGGACATGGTTCAGGGTGGTGGGGCCCAGCCCCGATTGTATACATTTTCAGCCAGACCTGAGGCGGTGTCCTCCGATGTTGTTATCATAGGTACCATTTCAGTATGCAATAGAGATGCTTCAGTTATTTTTTATCCGGTGTCTACTTACTCTTATGTATCATCTTATTTTACTTCATATTTGGTTGTGCCTCGTGATTCCTTGAGTGTTCTGTTTATGTGTCTACGCCCGTAAGGGGTGCTATTATTGTAGATCGTGTGTATCGCTCGTGTGTGGTCGTTATTAAGGGTCTGGAAACCAATGTGGACCTTTTGTTTTTGGACATGGTTGATTTTGATGTCATATTGGGTATGGATTGGCTATCACCTTATTATGCCATCTTAGACTGTCACACCAAGACAGTTACATTAGCCTTGCCAAGGTTGCCTCGATTAGAGTGGAAAGGGACTCCTGGTCATTCTCCCAGCAGGGTGATTTCTTATGCCAAGGCTCGTTGCATGGTTGATAAGGGGTGTTTGACTTATTTGGCTCATGTTCGTAATTTTAGTGCTGAGGCTTCTTCTATAGATTCGGTGCATATTGTTCATGAGTTTCCCGAGGTATTTCCTGTAGACCTGTTGGGGATGCCACCTGACAGGGATATTGATTTTTGCATTGATGTGTCTTTGGGCACTCATCCCATTTCTATTCCTCCATACCAGATGGCCTCATTTGAGTTGAAAGAATTGAAAGAACAGCTGCAAGACTTGCTTGATAAAGGCTTTATTAGACCTAGTGTCTCGCCCTGGGGTGCGCCAGTTTTGTTCGTGAAGAAGAAGGACGGATCGATGAGAATATGTATAGATTATCGGAAGTTGAACAAAGTTACTATCAAGAATAAATATCCATTGCCGAGGATTAATGATTAATATTTGATCAGCTTCAGGGTGCCAGGGTGTTTTCAAAAATTGATTTGAGATCGGGCTACCATCAGTTAAAGATTAGGACGTCTGACGTCCCTAAGACAGCCTTTCGGACGAGGTATGGGCACTATGAATTTCTGGTGATGTCTTTTGGCTTGACTAATACCCCAACAGCCTTTATGGACTTGATGAATCGGGTTTTCAAGCATTATCTGGTTCCTTTGTAATTGTGTTCATTGATGATATTCTAATATACTCCCGCAGTCGGGGAGAGCATGAGAAGTACCTCCGGATAACGCTCCAAACTTTGAGGGATAGCCAGTTATATGCAAGATTTTCAAAGTGTGTAACTTTATTGGGTCATATCGTATCAGCAGAGGGTATTCAGGTAGATCCTAAGAAGATAGAGGCAGTCAAGAACTGGCCTAGACCCACTTCAGCCACAGAAATCATGAGGTTCCTGGGTTTGGCGGGTTACTACCGTCGTTTTGTGGAAAGATTTTCATCTATAACAACCCCAATGACTAAATTGACTCAGAAAGGTGCCCCATTCAAATGGTCGGACGAGTGTGAGGCGAGCTTTCAGAAGCTCAAGACAGCCTTGACTTCAGCACCGGTGTTGGTATTGCCATCAGCTTCGGGATCTTTCACGATATATTGTGATGCCTCCCGTGTTGGGCTCGGAGCGGTATTGATGCAGGAAGGAAGGGTGAGTACATATGCATCTCGACAGTTGAAGGTTCATGAGAAGAACTATCATGTCCATGACTTAGAGTTGGCAACCATTGTTCACGCATTGAAGATTTAGAGGCACTCCCTCTATGGTGTGCCGTGTGAGGTTTTCACGGATCATCGCAGTCTCCAGTACTTGTTCAAGCAAAAGGATCTTAATTTGAGGCAGAGGAGATGGTTAGAGCTATTGAAAGATTATGATGTCACTATATTGTATCATCCGGGGAAGGCCAATATGGTGGCCGATGCAATGAGTAGGAAGGCAGTGAGTATGGGCAGCCTTGCATTCATTCCAGTTGGTGAGAGACCGTTAGCTACAGATATTCAGACTATGGTCAATCAGTTCGTGAGGTTGGATATTTTGCCCAGTCGTGTTTTAGCTTGTATAGTTGATCGGTCTTATTTAATTGAGCGTATTAGAGATCGGAAGGATAATGACCCGTATTTGATGGTCCTTAGGGACACAGTTCGGCACAGTGGTGCCAAGCAGGTTACAGTTGAAGATGACGGTGTTTTGAGGATGCATGGTCGTATATGTGTGCCTAATGTCGATGGGCTTCGTGAGTTTATCCGTGAGGAAGCTCACAGTTCTAAGTATTATATTCACCCAGGCGCTGCCAAGATATACCAGGATCTGTGACAACATTATTGATGGATAAGGATGAAGGACATTGTTGCTTATGTGGCTCGGTGCTTGAATTGTCAACAGGTGAAGTATGAGCATCAGAGAACCGGTGGTTTGCTTCAGCAAATAGAGATTCCTGAGGGGAAGTAGGAGCATATTACTATGGACTTCGTTGTTGGTTTCCCACGAACTCAGAGGAAGTTCGACGCCGTTTGGGTTATTGTGGATAGGCTGACTAAATCAGCACACTTCATTCCTTTGGCAAGTACTTATACTTCGGACCAGTTTGTAGAGATATATAATCAAGAGATCGTTCACCTTCACGGTGTGCCCGTGTCTATCATTTCTGATCGGGGTACGCAGTTTTCCTCGCACTTTTGGAGGGCAGTTCAGCGTGAGTTACGGTACACGAGTTGAGTTGAGCACAGCATTCCATCCTCAGACGGACGAACAGTCCGAGCATACTTTTCAAATCTTAGAGGATATGCTCCGTGCCTGTGTTATTGACTTTGGAGGTTCTTGGGATCAGTTCTTGCCGTTAGTGAAGTTTGCCTACAATAATAGTTACCAGTCGAGCATTCAGATGGCTCCCTATGAGGCATTATATGGTAGATGGTGCAGATCGCCAGTTGGATGGTTTGAGCTGGGAGATGCTCGGTTATTGGGTACAGACTTAGTTCAGGAGGCCTTGGACAAGGTCAAAATTATACAGGATCGACTTCGTACATCTTAGTCTAGGCAAAAGAGTTATGCCGATCATAAAGTTCGTGATGTGGCATTCCTAGTTGGAGAGAGGGTATTACTTCGGGTATCGCCCATGAAGGGTGTTATGAGATTTGGGAAGAAGGACAAGTTGAGCCCTAGGTATATCGAGCCATTTGAGATTCTCGAGAGAGTATGGGAGGTAGCTTAAAGACTTGTGTTGCCTCCAGGGTTATCCTCAATTCATACAGTATTCCATGGGTTTATGCTCCGAAAATATCATGGTGACCCGTCCCACGTGTTAGATTTTAGCTCTGTCCAATAGACAAGGATTTGACTTATGAGGAGGAGCCGGTAGCCATTCTAGACCGGCAGGTTCGTCAGTTGAGGTCAAAGAGTTACCCTTCTGTGATGACCCAAAAGGTCATCTTATGTAAATTTAATTATGATTGTGTTCCGAGGCCCTGAAAGACTCCGTCAATCTCACCTCGATGTGCGTGCACATCCTGGACGCGTAGCTGGGAAGCCTTTATGTGGAAACTTGATAAAGAGTTGAATTTATGATAATTAATTAAATAAAGTTGACTTTGGTCAACATTTTTGGTAAACAGACCCGGATCCATGATCTGAGTGTCCCGGAAGGTCCGGAGAAAATATGGAACTTGGGCGTATTCCCGGAATCGAATTCCGAGGACTCGAGTCCGAGAAATGAATTTTTAACGAAAATTGTTTTCTTAAAATAATAAAGGCTTATGAAAATGAACCTTGATGTGAAACCGGTGTTGTCGGGCCCGTATTATGGGTTCGGAGCCCGGAACAGGTTCAATATGTGTTATTTAAGTTATCTGTGAAATTTGGTAAGAAACGGACTTGATTTGACAAGTTTTGGATCAAAATGGGAAATTTAGAATTAGTGAAGTTTTGAGAATTTTCATAGAACTTGAAATTTGGCTTGGAATGTGATTTTATGCTACCGAGGTCCGAATGCAATTTCGAGACCGGGATTAGTTCTGTTATGTCATTTGTGACTTGTCTGCAAAATTTGAAGTCATTCCGAGTAGTAAGACCCGTTCGGTGCATTGAGGTGAATTCTAGAATTTCTTAAGTTCTTAAGTTGATTCATTTTGGTTTTGGGGTTGAATTTTAAGTTTTGTTGTTGTTTTTCATGTTCTGGAAGTTCAAGCGAGTCCGTATCATGAATACAGACTTGTTGGTGTCTTTAAACGGGGTCCCCAGGGGCTCAGGTGAGTTTCAGACCCCTCAAAGTTAATTCCAAAACACCATAATTTTTCTATCTGGTTTTCTTCAGTGTGTTTGCAGGCAATCAGCTGCGATCGCACAAGAGGTTGGACCTGGGGTGGGAAAATGACATGTGCGATCGCACAGATCTATCCGCGATCGCACAGGGTATGGCTTGACTGACCCTTTTGTTCTCCGCGATCACAGCCCTCACCCCCGCGATTGCACAAGGCTGCCTACCCCCCCCCCCTGCCTGCTACCCTCTGCGATCGCCAGCCTTCAGCTGCGATCGCACTGTGCTTCTTGAGGGCCCTGGGCAATTGCCCTATGCGAATGCACTGGCCCAACTGCGATCGCATAGTGCAAGCAGCTGGGCAATGTATTTTAATACGGGACCCAGCCCATTTTTGCTCCATTGTCATCTTCCTCCTCAAGGTTTTGAGAGCAATTCAAGAGGGTGTTCCACCATAGTCATCAAGGTGAGTTAATTCCTTATTTTTCATGATTTTAACATCAATTCCTAATGAAATTCCCTTCTAATTATCCTAAAAATTCATAGAAATTGATAGAAATTCAGGGATTTTGGGAAAATATGAATTACTCATTGTTTCCATTAATTCTAGCAAGGACTTGCATAATTATGATCCTTAGACTCCGGGTAATTGATTCCTTCAAGAATTTTCAAAATCAGAACGTGTGGTCCCGGGGTCGAAATCCCAAAAACCTTCAAGAATGCTTAATTTTAGGATTTCTTGTTAATTCTCCTTCTTGGAACTGAAATTGATTCAATTATACCTTGTTTGGATAGTGGTGAGTCGTCGAGAGTAGATTTCGGAGATTCGGGCTCATCCTTGATCCGAGGGGTGATATCGTCACGAGGTGAGTCTCCTTTCTAACCTTGTAAGAGGGAAATTGTCCCCATAGGTGTTCTATGTGTTGTATGTTTGTATTTGGGGGCTACGTGCGTACCTTGTGACGAGAGTCCGTACGTAGCGACTACTATTGTTATGTCCGGGTAGTGTAGGACCACAGCATGCCATGTATTCTGCTTTAAATTGAAGTATATGCCTAAATTCATGCTTGATATACTACTGTCTCCCTGAGCTTTCATTTACTTAATAATTGGGAAGGATTGTGATGAATTGAATTTTACATTTGTGTGTGCATGATAGCCTCCTCGTAATTTACATTCCGTGAGCGGCATATGGTTTCCTTCACTCTTACACGAGCGGGCCGTGCGCCACGGCGGATTTATAGTGCACTCACGGTACGGGCCGATCGATCCCCGGCAGTGCACAGGGATTTATTTGAGAATGCACTTATAGTATGGGCCGTTCGATCCCCGGCAGTGCATGGACGAAGTTACATTATGATACGGTGTGATTACATTGATAGACGCACTTACGGTACGGGCCGGTCGATCCCTAACAGTGCGTAGTTGGAATCTTGGTAAGCATGCACTCATGGTACGGGCCGGTCGATCCCCGGTAGTGCATATCTCTTCTTGATATGATTACATTATAAGCATGCACTCATGGTACGGGCCGGTCGATCCCCGGCAATGCATAGCTATTCTTCCTCCTGACTCTAGCCGGTTGCTTTACACTTATGTGTGCATGACTGTTTTGGTGCCGAATTCCTGATTTATGACGTGACAGGTGGATGGGAGGAGAGACAGGGAAGTTGATACCACTTTCGATATTTATTTGGAAACTCTGTATTCTCTTTACAATTGGGGTGCATTGATTACATGTCTACTGTTTTCCTTACATCCTGCTTTACATTATTACTGTTGGACCTTAGTGAGTATCGAGTCGACCTCTCGTCACTACTTCTTCGAGATTAGACGGGATACTCACTGGGTACATATTTATATATGTACTCATGCTGCACTTTCTTTTCTTCTATACTTGACTGTACAGGTCCGGAGGCTGGTATTTCGGATCATCAGGCTGGAGCTAGGTATTGACTGACTGACTATACTTCATGGTGAGCTGCTCCTCTTGGCGACTTCCTGGCAGCACCCTGGAGTTTTTTTTTGTCATATTCTCTGTCTATTTCATTCAGACTGAGACTCTGTATATATTTTAGTCATTGTATATTCAGTAGTGCGGATTTTATGACGGCGCCAGGCTTCCAGGAGGTTATGGGCCGCATGTTGAGATTTATGGACACTATGTCCCAGGCAGGCGTACTTCCGGCAGACCCTGCTACTTCCCAGGCGGGAGGGGGAGTTCAGACCCCTACCGCTCAGGCCACCAGACAGGCAGCAGCACATCACACTCCGGGTACACCGCCCGTGGGTGGAGTTCAACCTATAGTAGCACAGCAAAATCCCAGGTCAGTCGCAGAGGGTGACCAACAGAAGATGCTAGCTAGATGGACCCGGCTTTGCCCTCCAGTCTTCGGGGGTGAGAGGGGTGAGGATGCCCAGGATTTCATTGACAGGTGTAGGGACAGACTGCACATTATGAGGATATTAGAGTCACATGGGGTAGACTTCACCACATTTCAGCTTAAGGGTAGAGCTCGCCGTTGGTGGCAGTCATATGTTCTTAGTAGGCCAGCGGATTCTCCTCCTGTCACTTGGGGTCAGTTCACCCAGCTATTCTTGGATAGGTACATCCCGCCTTCTGAGAGGGAGGAGCTTCGGGGCCAGTTTGAGAGGTTGGAGCAAGGACATATGTCTGCGACGGATTATGAGGCGAGGTTTCCAGAGTTATCTCGCCATGCTCTCATAATATTGCCCACTGATGCAGAGAGAATCCGACGGTTCGTGGCAGGCTTACATCCAGGCATCATGACCTCCATGGCCAGAGAGGTTGAGATGGGTACCCGCTACCAGCTTGTAGTCGAGATAGCTCGACGGATTGAGGGTTACCATGCGAGGAGTAGGGAGCAGGGTCAGCAAGGCCAGCAGGACAAGAGGGCCAAGTTTGCAAGTGACTTCAGGGGTGCTCCAGCCAGGGGCAGGGGTCATTTCGGAGGTAGTCAGTTCAGCAGGCCTTCCTATTCAGCACCTCCGCTACCTCTTAGGGTTGTTCCAGCCAGGCCTTAGTTTAGTGCCTAGCCAGAGCGCTCTTATCATCCTCCAGCTATCCAGAGTGCACCCAGCGGTTACTCCAGCCGTCAGAGATCGTCCGGTTCCTATCTTAGTGCCATGCCAGATGATTCTTACCGCCCTCCGGCTATTCAGGGTTCTTCTTTTTCTTCAGGACAGCACGCTACGACGCCTAGAGGTTGTTTCACGTCTGGGGAGCTGGGCCACATGATCAGGCAGTGTCCCAGGTATCGGGGCAAGGTCGTGCAGCAGAGTCACCAGCGTATGATTTCAGCACATGCAGCACGACCACCTAGGGGTGGGGGTCAGGTTTGCAGGGGCCGTCCTAGAGGGGAGGCCAGTCAGGAGGGGGTCAGTCAGCTCTAGCTCGTTCTGGGGGAGCTCAGTCATCGGGTGCTTCAGCTAGATTCTATGCTATTCCGGCCAGATCAGACACAGTGGCCTCAGACGCCGTGATTACAAGTATCATCTCAGTCTGTGGTAGAGGGGCTTCAGTGCTATTCGATCCAGGATCCACCTATTCATATGTTTATTTGATCATTTCCTGGATGTTCCTCGTGAGTCTTTGGGTTCTCCCTTGTATGTGTCCACTCCTGTGGGAGACTCCGTAGTGGTAGACGGGGTCTACCGATCTTGTGTGATTGCTTTTTGTGGGCTTGAGACCAGAGCCGACCTGTTATTGCTTGATATGGTTGATTTCGAGGTTATTTTGGGCATGGATTGGCTATATCCTTATCATGCTGTATTGGATTGCCATGCCAAGACAGTTACATTAGCCATGCCTGAGTCGCCGAGGTTAGAGTGGAGGGGTTCTTCAGTTAGTGCCTTCAGCCGGGTCATTTCCTTTATGAAAGCTCGGCATATGGTCGAGAAGGGGTATTTAACCTACTTTGCTTATGTGCGGGACACCACCGCCGAGTCTCCTACCATCGATTCAGTGCCTGTCGTTCGAGAGTTTCCGGATGTGTTTCCTTCAGACCTTCCAAGCATGACTCCAGATCAAGATATAGATTTCTGCATTGATTTGGCTCCAGATACTCAGCCTATATCTATTCCCCCGTATCGTATGGCACCTAAGGATCTAAAGGATTTGAAGGATCAGCTTGAGGAGTTGTTGGCCAAGGGGTTTATCAGGCCGAGTGTGTCGCCGTGGGGTGCTCCAGTATTATTTGTAAAGAAGAAGGATGGGTCCATGCGGATGTGCATTGATTACCGCCAGATGAATAAAGTGACCATCAAAAACAAGTATCCTCTGCCGCGCATTGATGATTTGTTTGACCAGTTGCAGGGGGCTCGAGTGTTTTCTAAGATAGATCTGAGATCAGGTTATCACCAGCTGAAGATTCGGGCTTTTGATGTTCCGAAGACTGCTTTTCGCACCAGATATGGCCATTATGAGTTTCTAGTGATGTCCTTTGGCTTGACTAATGCCCCAGCAACATTTATCGACTTGATGAATAGGGTATTTAGGCCGTATATTGACTCCTTTGTTATTGTTTTCATTGATGATATATTGATCTACTCACGGAGATTGGTTGAGCACGAGCAGCATTTGAGAGTTGTGCTTCAGACCTTGCGAGAACAGAGGCTATATGCTAAGTTCTCCGAGTGCGAGTTCTGGTTGGAGTCTGTGGCATTTTTGGGGCACGTGGTGTCCGGAGAGGGTATCAAGGTTGATCCGCAGAAGATTGAGGCAGTTCAGAGTTGGCCACGTCCCACTTCAGCTTCAGAGATCAGGAGTTTTCTGGGTTTAGCAGGTTATTACCGTCGATTCGTGGAGGGGTTCTCTTCTATTGCCGCTCCATTGACTAGATTGACTCAGAAGAATGCCCCGTTTCGATGGTCCGATGATTGTGAGGCGAGCTTTCAGAAGCTCAAGTCAGCATTGACATCAGCACCTGTTCTTTCATTGCCTTCTGAGTCAGGGGTGTATACTGTATATTGTGATGCCTCACGCGTTGGGTTGGGATGTGTGTTGATGCAGGATGGCAGGGTTATTGCTTATGATTCGTGCCAGCTGAAGGTTCATGAAAAGAATTACCCGGTGCACGACTTGGAGTTGGCGACGATAGTTCATGCTTTGAAGATATGGCGGCATTATTTGTATGGTGTATCTTATGAGGTCTATACTGACCATCGCAGCATGCAGTACTTTCTTAAACAGAGGGACCTTAATTTGAGGCAGCGGAGATGGCTTGAGTTGTTAAAAGACTATGATCTCACTATTCTGTATCACCCAGGCAAGGCGAATGTAGTAGCAGATGCTTTGAGCAGGCGAGCAGCGAGTATGGGTAGTTTGGCCAACATTGCAGCGAATGAGAGACCTTTAGCCTTGGACATTCAGTCCTGGGCCAATCGCCTGGTGAGATTGGACCTTTCAGAGCCTCGTCGAGTTTTGGCTCATGTGGTTGCTCAGTCTTCATTATTGGGAGAGATTAAGGCTCGACAGTTTGATGATCCACGTCTGGCAGAGCTTCGGGATACGGTGGTCCAGGGCAGGGCCAAGGAGGTTACCTTAGGTGAGGATGGGGTTCTGATACTCCAGGGTCGATTGTGTGTTCCTAATGTTGATGGCCTGAGGGAGAAGATTCTAGCAGAGGCGCACAGTTCTCGGTATTCAGTTCATCCAGGAGCGACGAAGATGTATCATGATTTGAAGCAGCATTTCTGGTGGAGGAGGATGAAGAAGGATATTGTTCAGTATGTGGCCAGGTGTCTAAATTGTCAGCAGGTTAAGTACGAGCATCAGAGGCCAGGAGGCTTGTTCCAGCAGATGCCCATTCCTGAGTGGAAATGGGAGCGCATCACCATGGACTTCGTGGTTGGGTCGCCTCGGACTTTGCGGAAAGTTGACGCGGTTTGGGTCATTGTGGATAGATTGACCGAATCAGCGCATTTCATTCTCGTGGCTACTACTTATGCTACAGAGAGGCTGGCTCAGATTTACCTTCGAGAGATAGTCCGGTTGCATGGTGTACCGGTGTCTATCATTTCGGATCGAGGTCCTCAGTTCACTTCGCACTTCTGGAGAGCTTTGCACAGCGAGATGGGTACTCAGATAGACCTCAGTTCAGCATTTCACCCTCAGACTGACGGCCAGTCAGAGCGTACAGTTCAGATTTTGGAGGATATGCTCAGGGCTTGTGTGATTGACTTTGGAGGTCAATGGGACCAGTTCCTACCATTGGCGGAGTTCGCATACAATAATGGTTATCAGTCCATCATCGAGATGGCTCCATTTAAGGCTTTATATGGTCGGCGATGTCGTTCTCCTATCGGGTGGTTTGAGCCTGGCGAGGCCAAGTTATATTGCACAGACTTGGTGAGAGATGCCTTGGAGAAGGTGAAGGTTATTCAGGAGAGGCTCTGCATAGCTCAGTCTAGATAGAAAAGCTACGCAGATTAGCGGGCACGTGATATAGCATTTATGGAGGGAGATAAGGTTATGTTGAAGGTTTCTCCGATGAAGGGCGTCATGAGATTTGGGAAGAAGGGCAAGCTGAGTCCCAGGTTTATAGGCCCTTTCGAGGTGTTGAGGCGGATCGGAGAGGTTGCCTATGAGCTTGCTTTACCTCCAGCCTTATCAGGAGTTCATCCAGTTTTTCACGTATCCATGCTTCGGAGGTATCACGCCGACTTCTCGCATGTGGTTGATTTCAGCACCATTCAGTTGGATGAGAAGTTGGGCTACGAGGAGGAGCCAGTTGCTATTATTGATAGGTAGGACCGCTAGTTGAGGTCCAAGACAGTTTCTGTGGTTAAGGTCCAGTGGAGGGACCAACCAGTCGATGAGGCGACCTGGGAGTCCGAGGAGGACATGCGGAGCAGGTATCCACAGCTATTCAGCACTTCAGGTACGATGCTACGTCCGTTCGAGGACGAACTTTTGTTTTAGAGGGGGAGATTGTGATGACCCAAAAGGTCATCTTATGTAAATTTAATTATGACTGTGTTCCGAGGCCCCGAAAGCCTCCGTCAATCTCACCTCGATGTGCGTGCGCAGCCCAAGCGCGTAGCTGGGAAGCCTTTATGTGGAAACTTGATAAAGAGTTGAATTTATGATAATTAATTAAATAAAGTTGACTTTGGTCAACAGTTTTGGTAAACAGACCCGGATCCGTGATCTGAGGGTCCCGGAAGGTCCGTAGAAAATATGGGACTTGGGCGTATGCCCGGAATCGAATTCCGAGGACTCAAGTCCGAGAAATGAATTTTTAAAGAAAATTATTTTTTGAAAATAATAAAGGCTTATGAAAATGAACCTTGATGTGAAACCTGTGTTGTCGGGCCCGTATTATGGGTCCGGAGCCCGGAACAGGTTCAATATGTGTTATTTAAGTTATCTGTGAAATTTGGTAAGAAACGGACTTGATTTTTTAAATAAAAATAGTACTAAAATATTCAAAGAGTAGCAAAATAGACATTTTAGATATTCAAAATTTTGATTATTTTCTTCTTCTTTTTCTTGAAAAATCAGTAAAATATAAATGTAAATATCCTCCCTTATCACTCCTTGTTGCGGCGTGCAACCCGCTCTCACTTGTCCTCCCCTATATCTCCTCCCTAAAATATCTCCCTTATTACTCCTGTTGCGGCGTGCAACCCGATCCCACTTGTCCTCCCTTAGCACTCCTTGTTGCGGCGTGCAACCCGCTCCCACCAGACATATCATATCAGTTTATTCAAAATTTCACAAGTCAGGCCAAGCCTTTCACAATACTTTTGTTTCAACAATTATAAATAATAAACTGCATTTTCCTCATTACTTCATCAATAACTTCTCAACCATGAACCCAACAAGAAAAAATAAAAATATATTTTATTTCATAAAAACAATACCAAACCTCTTGGCCATATTTATATCACGAGGAACCCAACTCAAACAACCAATACTCTTCCAAATAGTCATAACAATAACTAACAACAATTCAACAAGGCCAAATAGTCATTGAAACAATAGTAAATATATAACAGTTAAGACAATGATCAAATAAGTGGGGAATGGGAAAGAGGATCATGTTTAACAAACAATTTGGGTGGTGCATAGATACTCGTCACCACACCTATACACCACACCCATGCAATTCACGTAGCAAACAAGTGGGGAGTCCTATTCCCTCAAGCTAAAGTTAGGCCAAACGTTTACCTCAATTCCGCATGCACGCAATGCTCAACTATTGCTTTTCCTTTTGAATTCACCTCTAACTTTCTTGAATCTAATCAAAATTAACTTAATATCATTAACTAATGCTAAAGGAACTAACTTTATTGAAAAATATAATTTTTCCTAAGTTTTCTAAAAAAAAAGTGAAAACCCGACCCCGGGCCCGCTTGGTCTAAACTCAGGGTTCGGACCAAATTACGATTACCCATTCACCCACGAACCCAAATATGTTATTAGTTTAGAAATCTGACCTTAATTTGATATAAAAAGTTGATTTTTACAAAACTCCCTAATTCTACCCAAATCTTAGATTTTTTCCCATGAAAATTCTTTGTTTTTGCTTTAAAAGTGATGCAAAATAATAAGGAATTGAAAGAACAAGGTTTGGAATTGATTACCTATGAATTGGGGATGAAGATTGTTGAAGAAAAATCATTTTTAGGGCTGGAACCTCGAAAAATTGGAAAAGAAAGGGTTCTGCCCGATTTTTAATTTGTTTTATAACACTGAACAGGTGATCTTCGCGTTCGCAGCACAGTGGCCGCGTTCGCGAAGGGTCACGGCCCCAAGCCTTCGCGTTCGCAGGAGATGGGCCGTTCGCGGAGCTTAAGCTCCTTGGGCATCCGTGTTCGCATGATAGGTTGTGGGTTCGCATAGAGGAGTTGGACTCCCCCTCCCCCAGGCCCAATTGCCTTATGCGTTCGCGCACGGGGAGATGCGTTCGTATAGCTTAGCCATCTGTAGCCTTCGCGATCGCACCCTTAGGGTCGCGTTCGCACAGTAAAAAAGGGACCCCCAGAGTGCTTACACTACGCGTTCGCATTCATTGGGGTGCGAACGCAATGAACAAAAAGTTACACACCAGATACAGCAAAAACCAGCACAAGTTTTAAGTCTAAAACACTCTGTGGCCTATCCGAAACTCACCCGAGCCCTCGGGGCTCTAAACAAAATATGCAAGCAAGTCTAAAAACATCATACGAACTTGTTCGTGCGATAAAATCATGAAAATAACATGTAAATCTATGAATTAAACCTTAAAACTCATCATTTTCATCAAAAACTCTAAAGGTTCATAATTTCTCAACCGGATGTCCGAATAACGTCAAACGAACTTTGTTTTTCACCAAATTTCACAGTTAACCTTTAAATATCATAACAAAGCTGTACGGGATCCGGAACCAAAATACGGACCCGATACCAATGATTTTTAGCATTATTTCTTTTCTTTAATTCATAAACATTTCAGCAAAACAATTTCTTTCAAAAATTTATTTCTAAGGCTTGGGACCTCGGAATTCATTTCCGGGCACACGCCTGAGTCCCATATTTTACTGTGGACCTCCCGGGATCGTCGAAACACGGATCCGGGTCCGTTTACTCAAAATATTGACCAAAGTCAACTTTTATCAAATTTAAATTCTAAAATCACTATTTCTCATATTTTCACATAAAAGCTTTCTGATTTCACACCCGAACTGCGCACGCAAATCGAGGTATTTAATCTTAGTATTTTTGTGGCTATTAAGCATGGAACAGAGTCTAATTTTATAAAATGACCCCTTGGGTCATCACAATCTCCACCTCTAAAACACACATTCGTCCTCGAACGGACATAGAAAACTACCTGAAGTGGAGAACAAGTGTGGGTATCTACTCTGCATGTCTGACTCAGACTCTCAAGTAGCTGCCTCAACGGGCTGGCCTCTCCACTACACTCGAACTGAAGGAAAACTCTTAGATCTCAATTGACGAACCTTCTGATCTAGAATAGCTACCGGCTCATCCTCATAAGACAAGTCATTGTCCAATTGGACAGAGCTGAAATCTAACACGTGGGACGGGTCACCATGATATTTCCAGAGCATAGACACATGGAATACCAGATGAACTGAGGATTACCTGGAGGCAATGCAAGTTTATAAGCTACCTCCCCCACCTTATCAAGAATCTCAAACGGCCCGATATACCTAGGGCTCAACTTGCCTTCTTCCCAAACCTCATAACACCCTTCATGGGCGACACACGAAGCAATACTCTCTCTCCAACCATGAATGCTACATCACGAACCTTACGATCGGCATAACTCTTTTGCCTAGACTGAGCTGCACGAAGTCTCTCCTGAATAATCTTGACCTTATCTAAGGCCTCCTGAACCAAGTCGGTACCCAACAACCGAGCTTCTCCTGGCTCGAACCATCCAACTGGCGATCTGCACCGTCTACCATATAACGCCTCAAAAGGAGCCATCTGAATGCTCGACTGGTAACTATTATTATAAGCAAACTCCGCTAATGGCAAGAACTGATCCCATGAACCTCCAAGATCAATAACACAAGCGCGGAGCATGTCCTCCAATATCTGAATGGTACGCTCGGACTGCCCGTCAGTCTGAGGGTGAAATTCTGTACTCAACTCCACTCGGGTACCCAACTCACGCTGAACTACCCTCCAAAAGTGCAAAGTAAACTGCGTACCCCAATCAGAAATGATAGACACGGGCACCCCATGAAGGCGAACAATCTCCCAAATATACAACTTAGCCAACCGCTCTGAAGTATAAGTACTAGCCACTGGAATGAAGTGTGCGGACTTAGTCAGCCTGTCCACAATACCCAAACCGCATCGAATTTCTTCTGAGTCTGTGGGAGTCCAACAACGAAGTCCATAGTGATACGCTCCCACTTTCACTCAGGACTCTCTATCTGCTGAAGCAAACCAGCAGGTCTTTGATGCTCATATTTTACCTGCTGACAATTTAAGCAACGAGCCACGTAAGCCACAATGTCCTTTTTCATCCTTCTCCACCAATAATGTTGTTTCAAATCTTGGTACATTTTTGCTCCGCCTGGGTGAATAGAATACTTGGAACTGTGAGCCTCCTCAAGGATCAACTCCCGGAGGCCATCAACATTAGGCACACACAGCCTACCCTGCATCCTCAAAACGCCATCATCCCCAACTGTAACCTGATTGGCATCACCGTGCTGAATCGTGTCTCTAAGGACCGCCAAATGTCGATCATTATCCTGCCGCTCTCGGATACGATCAATTAGAGAAGACCGAGCAACAGGACAAGCTAGACACTGCTGGGAGAAATATCCAATCTCACAAACTGATTAGCCAAAGTCTCAATGTCTGAAGCCAACGGTCTCTCGCCGACTGGAATATACGCAAGACTACCCATACTCACCGCCTTTCTACTCAATGCATCGGCCACCACATTGGCCTTCCCCGAGTGATACAATATAGTGACATCATAATCTTTTAACAGCTCTAACCACCTCCGTTGCCTCAAATTTATATCTTTCTGCTTGAATAAGTACTGGAGGCTGCGATGATCAATAAAAATCTCACACGGCACGCCATATAGATAATGCCTCCAAATTTCAAAGCATGTACAATAGATGCCAATTCTAAATCATGAACAAGGTAATTCTTCTCATGGACTTTCAACTGACGAGACGCAAATGCGATCACCCTGCCCTCCTGCATCAACACTGCTCCAAGGCCAACTCGAGAAGCATCACAATATACCGTGAAAGAACCCGAATCTGATGGTAACACCAACACTGGTGCTGAAGTCAAGGCTGTCTAGAGCTTTNTTTCTGAGTCAATTTAGTCATTGGGGCTGTTATGGATGAAAACCCCTCCACAAAACGACGGTAGTAACCGGCCAAACCCAAGAAACTCCTAATCTCCGTGACTGTGGTGGATCTAGGCCAGTTCTTGACTGACTCTATCTTCTTAGGATCAACCTGAATACCTTCAGCTGATACAATATGACCCAAAAAGGCTACGGAATCTAACCAGAACTCACATTTAGAAAACTTAGCATACAACTGATTATCTCTCAAAGTCCGGAGTGCTATACGGAGATGCTGCCCATGCTCTTTCCGACTGCGGGAGTATATAAGAATGTCATCAATGAACACGATTACAAAAGAGTCCATATGTGGCTTGAAAACCCGATTCATTAAGTCCATAAAGGCCGTTGGAGCATTAGTCAGCCCAAAAGACGTAACCAAAAATTCATAGTGCCCATACCTTATACGAAAGGCTGTCTTAGGGATATCGGACGCCCTAATCTTCAGCTGATGGTTGCCTGACCTCAAATCAATTTTTGAAAACACTCTAGCACCTTGAAGCTGATCAAATAGGTCATCAATCCTCGGCAATGGATATTTATTCTTGATAGTAACTTTATTCAGCTGCCTGTAGTCTATGGACATTCTCATTGACCCATCTTTCTTCTTTACGAACAAAATCGGTGCACCCCAAGGCGAGACACTGGGTCTTATGAAACCCTTATCTAGCAAATCTTGTAACTGTTCTTTAACTCTTTCAGTTCTGGTGGGGCCATCCTATATGGAGGAATGGAAATGGGCTGAGTGCCCGGATCCACATCAATACAGAAATCAATATCCCTGTCGGGCGGCATACCCGGCAGGTCTGCAGGAAATACCTCAAGAAATTCACGCACGATAGGAACTGACTCTATAAAGATACCTCAGCATCAGAATCACGAATATGAGCCAAATAAGCCAAACACCCTTTCTCCGCCATGCGACGAGCCTTGGCCTATGAAATTACCCGGTTGGGAGAACGACTAGGAGTCCCTTTCCATTCTAATCGAGGTAACCACGGTAAAGCTAGAGTAACTGTCTTGGCATAATAGTCTAAAATGGCATAATAGGGCGACAACCAATCCATGCTCAATATAATATCAAAGTCAACCATGTCTAGGAGTAAAAGATCAACACTAGTTTCCAGACCTTTAATGACTACCACGCACGAACGATACACTCGATCTACCACAATAGCATCCCCCATCGGTGTAGACACATAAACAGGAACACTCAAGAGATCACGGGACACATTCAAATACGAGGCAAAATAGGAGGAAACATACGAATAAGTAGACCCCGGATCAAACAAAACGGAAGCAGCTCTATCACAAACTGAGATGATACCTGTAATAAAAGTGTCGGAAGATTCTGCCTCAGGCCTAGCTGGAAAAGCATATAGTCGGGGCGGAGCCCCACCACCCTGAACCACACCTCTGGGAGGACCTCCACCTCTAGCAAGCTGACCTCCACCTCTAGTTATTTGTCCTCCACCTCTAACATTCTGGCCTCTACCTCTAACTACCTGACCTCTACCCCTTGCTGGCTAGGCAGGTGGTACTGCAGCTGGTGCCGGAACTATGGCACGAGAAACTTGGTACTGATGCTGACTACTTAGAAATTTCGGACAAACTCTCCGAACATGCTCATATTCACCACACACAAAACATCCCTCCTGATATGAGGACTAACCCTGACGAACCGGCCGACCACGATAATAACTCTGCAGAGGAGGTGCTCTAATAGGAGCTGAAGGAGCACTGTAGACTGACTGAGCAGAAGGAGGTACATAAGAACCACGACCCCCTGAAGTACCATGTGAAACCTGTAGCGCTGAATGGAATGTCCTAGATGAATGGCCTCTGCTAAACGAAGTCCCGCCTCCAGATGAGGCACCACTGAAAAACACCGGAATGGCGAGGTTTCTTGTCTGACCCCTGACCTCCCATCCCAAGAACTGACTCAACCCTCTAGCTATATTAGCTGCATCCTGAAGAGAAATCTCGGATCCTGTCTCCTTGTCCATCTGCAACCTAATGGGCTGAGCAAGGCCATCAATAAACCGTCTGACCCTCTCCCTCTTTGTGGGCAATATAAGCATAGCATGTCTATCCAGATCCACAAAATGAGTCTCATACTGAGTCACAGTCATGTTACACTGTTGTAGTCTCTCAAACTGACGACGCTTATCCTCCCGAGTAGTGACAGGTAAGAACTTCTCCAAAAAGAGATAAGAAAAATGATCCCAAGTCAGAGCTGGTGATCCCACTGGCCTAGTCAACAAATAATCTCTCCACCATTTCTTGGCGGAACCAGTCATCTGAAAAGCTGCAACATCGACCCCATTGGTCTCCAAAATACCCATATTACGCAACACCTCATGACAATTGTCAAGATATTCCTGAGGGTCCTCTGAAGTAGCACCACTGAAATGGACAGGAAATAGCTTAATGAACCTGTCAAGTCTCCACAAAGCATAAGATGACATGGTTGCCCCATTAGCGGGCGGAACTGCTGCAACTGGCTGAATTACCCCAACGGGATTGATCACTGGAGTTTGAACCTGAGGAGTAGTCTGAACTGGAGTGTGGGTAGTAGGAGTCGGGAGTCCTCCAGCCTGAGATACGGCTGTTGTAACAGGAAAGGTGCCAGTCTGGGCCACACTCTCCATAAGGCCCACTAAACGGACCAAAGCATCCTGAATAACTAGGGTAGCAATAAACCCCTCGGGAACCTGAGATGGTCCCGCTGGGACAGTCTGAGTCAGAACCCCCTCATTAATCTCAATCTGGGGTTCCACAGCTGTGGCTGCTGCCTGAGCAATGGGCTGAGTCCTGCCCCTGCCTCGGCCTCTGCCCCTAGTAGGAGCTGCTGCTGCTGGAGGTCCGGAATTCTGGTAAGCGGAAGATAAAGCACATGTTCTCGCCATCTGCGAGAGAATAGAAGAATCCAAATCAACATTTGAGATACAAGAATCGCACGATAGAATAGAAATAAAAATGGAGTTGTTTCCTAACTCAATAGCCTCTGAGAGATAAGTACAGACGTCTCCGTACCGATCCTTCAGACTCTACTAAGCTTGTTCGTGGATTGTGGGACCTAAGTTAACCTAGTGCTCTGATACCAACTTGTCACGACCCAAATTCCCGACCGTAGGGATCATGATGGCACCTAACACCGCACTTGTTAGGCAAGCCAATGTTAGAAATCGAATAATTTATTTTCTTAATTAAATTACTTAAGCATAAATATCTCAATTTAAAAATGGACTTAACTATCATAACTTCCATCAACCTCAAAATAGAATAATAATAATAAACTGCTAAATGAAACGAACTACGAACTAATTATATAATTAACTCTATGACTACCCCAGGTCTGGTGTCACAATCCACAAACAACTAAAGAATACTACAAAATAATGGCTGAAAGAAATAGTGTAACTGTTCTGAATGATATAAAATAGTGCATGTAGATATAGGAAAAGACTCTCGGATATCTACGAACGCCGGCAGATGTACCTCGTGTCTCCAAACGAAATCGGGTGGTCGTCCTAGAATCCTCTACTACTGAATGGTACCTGAATCTGTGCAAAAAGAGCACAGAGTGTAGTATCAGTACAACCGACCCCAAGTACTGAGTAAGTGCCGAGCCTAACCTCGGCAAAGTAGTGACGAGGCTAAGTCGGGCTTCAACAATATGATTGATAATAACAATAAATAATAAGCAAGAAAGAAATCTAAACAAATAGATAAATAAGTGTTGCAACCAAATAAAATAAAATAACTCAGCTATAACCAATTCTCAAATGTCTCTTCAGAGTTCCAAACTTTAACTTTAAATAAAATAGTACTAAAATATTTAAAGAGTAGTAAAATAGACATTTTAGCTTTTCAAAACTTTGATTTTTTTTCTCTTGAAAATCAGTAAAATATAAATGTAAATATCCTCCCTTATCACTCCTTGTTGCGGCGTGCAACCCGCTCCCACCTGTACTCCCTTATTGCTCCTCCCTAAAATATCTCCCTTATTACTCCTGTTGCGACGTGCAACCCGATCCCACTTGTCCTCCCTTATCACTCCTTGTTGCGGCGTGCAACCCGCTCCCACCTGTACTCCCTTATTGCTCCTCCCTAAAATATCTCCCTTATTACTCCTGTTGCGACGTGCAACCCGATCCCACTTGTCCTCCCTTATCACTCCTTGTTGCGGCGTGCAACCTGCTCCCACTAGACATATCATATCAGTTTATTCAAAATTTCACAAGTCAGGCCAAGCTTTTCACAATACTTTTGTTTCAACAATTATAAATAATAAACTGCATTTTCCTCATGACTTCATCAATAACTTCTCAACCATGAAACCAACAAGAAAAAATCAAATATATATGCATTTATTCCATAAAAACAATACCAAACCTCTCGGCCATATTTATATCACGAGGAACCCAGCTCAAACAACCAATACTCTTCCAAATAGTCACAACAATAACTAACAACAATTCAACAAGGCCAAATAGTCATTGAAACAATAATAAACATATAACAGTTAAGATTGTTGATCAAATAAGTGGAGAAAGGGAAAGAAGATCATGTTTAACAAACAATTTGGGTGGTGCATAGATGCTCTTCACCACACCTATACACCACACCCATGCAATTCACGTAGCAAACAAGTGGGGAGTCATATTCCCTCAAGCTAAAGTTAGGCCAAACACTTACCTCAATTCTGCATGCCGCGCAATGCTCAACTATTGCTTTTCCTTTTGAATTCACCTCTAACTTGCTCGAATCTAATCAAAATTAACTTAATATCATTAACTAATGCTAAAGGAACTAACTTTATTGAAAAATATAATTTTTCCTAAGTTTTCTATAAAAAAAGTGAAAACCCGACCCCGGGCCCGTTTGGTCTAAACTCGGTGTTCGGACCAAATTACAATTACCCATTCACCCACGAACCCAAATATGTTATTAGTTTAGAAATCCGACCTTAATTTGATATAAAAATTTGATTTTTACAAAACTCCCTAATTCTACCCAAATCTTAGATTTTTTCCCATATTAATTCTTTGTTTTTGCTTTAAAAGTGATGCAAAATAGTAAGGAATTGAAAGAACAAGGTTTGGAATTGATTACCTATGAATTGGGGATGAAGATTGTTGAAGAAAAATTGTTTTTATGGCTGGAACCTCGAAAAAATGGAGAAGAAAGGGTTCTTCCCGATTTTTAATTCGTTTTTATAACACTGAACTGGCGACCTTCGCGTTCGCAGCATAGTGGCCGCATTCGCGAAGGGTTAGGGCCCCAGGCCTACGCGTTCACAGGAGATGGGCCGCGTTCGCGGAGCTTAAGCTCCTTGGGCCTCCGCGTTCGCATGATAGGCTGTGTGTTCGCATAGAGGAGTTGGACTCCCCCTCCCCCAGGCCCAATTGCCATATGCGTTCGCGCACGGGGAGATGCGTTCACATAGCTTAGCCATCCGTAGCCTTCGCGATCGCACCCTTAGGGTCGCGTTCACACAGTACAAAAGGGACCCCCAGTGTGCTTACACTACGCGTTCGCATATTTTGGGGTGCGAACGCAATGAACAAAAAGTTACACACCACATACAGCAAAAACCAGCAGAGGTTTTAAGTCTAAAAACACTCTGTGGCCTATCCGAAACTCACCCGAGCCCTCGGGGCTCTAAACAAAATATGCACGCAAGTCTAAAAACATCATACAGACTTGCTCGTGCGATAAAATCATGAAAATAACATGTAAATCTATGAATTAAACCTTAAAACTCATCATTTTCATCAAAAACTCTTAAGGTTCATAATTTTTCAACTGGATGTCCGAATCACGTCAAACGAACTCCGTTTTTCACCAAATTTCACAGTTAACCTTTAAATATCATAACAAAGATATACCGGGATCCATAACCAAAATACGGACCCGATACCAATGATTTTTAGCATTATTTCTTTTCTTTAATTCATAAACATTTCAGCAAAACAATTTCTTTCAAAAATTGATTTCTAAGGCTTGGGACCTCGAAATTCATTTCCGGGCACACGCCCGAGTCCCATATTTTACTGCGGACCTCCTAGGATCGTCGAAACACGGATCCGGGTCTGTTTACTCAAAATGTTGACCAAAGTCAACTTTTATCAAATTTAAATTCTGAAAATCATTATTTCTCATATTTTCACATAAAAGCTTTCCGGTTTCACGCACGGACTGCGTACACACATCGAGGTATTTAATTTTAGTATTTTTATGGCTATTAAGCATGGAACGGAGTCTAATTTTATAAAATGACCCCTTGGATCATCACATAGGCTCCATCACGATCCCGTGGGTTGAGAATTTGAGTCGTGACAATATTATTCGCTTTTAGCCCGCGCCAGAAATTATTTACATTTGGTAGCAGATAGAGTGTATAAAATTTGTATAATTTTTGTATAACATACAGAATGTATATATATATACAAAAATTATACAAAAATTATATATTTTTTGGCTATTATTTTTAGGAATTTTTACCTCCTATTGCAAATGTTGATATCTTATTTATTTTAAATAAATACCCTTTAAAAAAATTATATTTCATAGCTACCTTTTGATTTTTATAGCCAAATATCTATTTATGGTTACCTCCTACCCTTAAGCCATAAAATACTCTTTGTATTATTTTTCTCTCTCATTCTTTCAGATTTTTCTGCACCTTATCTCTCTCTCTCAACGCCAGTCTTTCTCCATGAATACAACCACAATTCTTTACTGATTCATCTCCATTGTCTCGCAAAAATTTCATTGTCAGCGGGTTGGGGCTCTGAATCAATGTCGAAATCAAGACCTAGAGAGAAAGATGAAGGTTCGAAATCTGCTATTTAAAGGTAAATTGAGGAAATCTGAAAGGAAATCACGAACATCCACCCCATTCTGACGGCCGTTGCTTTGATGTCAGTCGAGTACGATTTTCCGCATGATTTTATATCGCAAGTCATCTTTACCAAGATGCGCATCTTCATTAAATCATAAGGAACTTCTTTCGTTTTTGTGCCAAATTTTGAGAGTTTCGAGTCAAAATCGCGGCCCTCTCGACGAGATGATATTAGGGTTGTTCTTGAACTAAGACAACGGAGTTCGGGGCTGAGCAACTTGAAGAGTGTGTTACATTTTTCTTTAATTGTATTTCAATCTATCTCGCTGTATTCTATGTATTTCATTGTATTCATTGTCTTTTTTTCATTGTATTTCAATGTATCTCGCTGTATTCCATGAATTTTATTGTATTCACTGTCCCGCTATATTTTGTGAATGTATTCATATATTTTTTTTTATTAATATAATTTTTGTATTCAGATGTATATATGTATTCATATGTATCTGCAATATGTATTTATATGTTTTCGCACTATAGATGACCTGCTATACTTCACGTATTCAATGTATTTTTATGTATTTAACTGAATTCAATGTAATTATATAATTTCAATATATAAATCTATTTGTAAAGATACTACTAGAAAATATTTTAGTAAAAGATACCACTAAAAAAAGAAAGGATGGATTGAATCTCTGAAGATTGCTCTGTTTTGGGGTATTTTTCGGTTGAGAATCTTTTTTATAACTGAAAATACAAATTTTGTGTGTTATAATTGAGTTTGTTGAGTTATATTAGGAGTCTATTGCGCTAATTGATTCACTTTCCGTTTAAAAGCAGCTGAATAGACCACGATTTGCGCTATTTACGTTACTGTATTCACAAATACATATCGTGAATACAGTCGAATACAATAACTGTCTAGCTGGAATCCCCTGTTTCACGCCGAGTTTTGCTATTGTATTCATGAATACAGTAGCTTAAATACATCGAATACACTCTAAAAAACTGAAAACATAGCTATAGGATGTAATATAGTAAATGATAGCTACAACTAGCTAATAACCATTAAACAATAGTAATTTGTAAAAATCACTCTTGTTTTTACAACGGCTATACAGTGTCATTTTTCCTTTTAATTACATGGCGAAACGTGACTGGCCTGTGCTATTACTACCCCTTTTATATGGGCTTATACATATTGGCTACATGAAGTAGCCTAATAGATGACGTATGGGCTTGTAGATGACACAGAGAAAAAAATCTCGAAACTCCATTATCTTCTACAGTCTCGTCTATAGTTGAGCGGGAAAAGGAACTGACAAAGTGGAATTTCAGAACCAAAGACGAAGCAAAGAGAGTGCAAGCTGATAATTGAGGCAACAATTTAGGTAAAAGAAGTTATATAGAGAAGTCATTCTCCACATGTAAGTTATTCGCATCTCCAAACTTGCGCACAATCTGTTTGTTGAAATGGCTAATAGAGCAAACCGCAGTACTAAGCTAAGTGCTTCTCCTATTCCTCTGTGGATTCAATAACGTTAATGTTTTGTTTGCAGTGACGTTTTCTTGAGCTGTAAGATAAGCAGAGGGAAAGGAAATTGTAAAAGAAATGAGTTGGTCTTCTTGTAACAGTCTTTGCACTTCAAGTTCTAGACAACTGTTGGTGACTACTGATTTATCGAGCCAACTGAACATACCCTCTAGACTATCAAATGTTGTACGTAATTCGGACTCTACGTCGTGCTCTTTTTTGTATCTTCTCTGTATGTAAGTGTTAAATGGCTGTGTTACAAATACAGGGTTTGAGGCAGAAGAGAAGCCTTCATGGACATCATGGAGTACCAAAAGTTTTTGCTTATTATGGCCTTAAAACCCCACCTTATAAGCTTGTAAGTTTTATGTTTTGGGCTTTTGATATTCGGTGTTAATACGCCATGTGAACTAAACTTAGTATTTAAGTGGAGAAAGATAGAGTAATGGACCCAGTATTCCCGAGCTTCAAAGGTTGCTTTGATCCTAACTGTTTGCGCTAGACAGATTTCTGTGTCATCAACAAATAATAATATAAAAATACTCCAATAATAATGCCAAAAGTAAAAAAAAAAAAAAAGAAAAAAAAAAGAGTAAACAAAAAATAGCACCTAGATATTATATTTGTCAAATTTACATATACAATGTCCTAATGGCTACTAATTTACGATTTTCCTTCTGCCCTTGTAGGATGCACTAGAACCATATATGAGCCAAAAGATGCTCGAGGTACACTGGGGAGAGCATCATCGTGGTTTTGTTGAAGCTCTTAACAAACAGCTTGAGAAGAATGACATACTTTATGGATGCACCATGGAGGAACTTATCAAAGTAACATACAACAATGGAAATCCATTACCTGAATTCAGTGATGCTGCCCAGGTATTGGCGTCAAGACTCTATCATGCCATCTTGCATTTGCCATAGATTGGTTTCTTTCTTCTATAAGATTTTTACAAATTTAGCATAGTTACACTGGAAGGTAAAACACATCTTCCATTTCGAATCATGCCTTCGTTGACAAATAATTGGTGGTTCTTTTTATACTATGTGTACCCAATATTGTGAGCGTAAGCATCTTTTGTTCCAATACTTTAAATGGAAGGCCTAAGCAAGTCACTTGCTAGGATACCAGATATTATTGTTAGGTGGGAGTTCTCCATCTGCCTTTTGCTAAGATATACAGGAGCCAGAGTGATGAAAAAGATCCTCTATCTATAGTTCCTGATGCTATAGACGTACGAGTGTTAATTGGCGGAACCAAGAGAATTTTTACCTGGAAAAGTATTTAGATACATATAATCATATAAAAGCAAAAAGTACTTCATGATGAAGAGAGACCTGAAGAGATCTGACAAAACCTTTGAGAGGAGCAGAACTAGCAGTGTTACATTCCCAACACATATTAGTTGATTATGTGATAATAATCTCTTATGCAGTGGCTTATATAGTTTTCAGTCCATAAAATCATGTGCGGTCTTTATAAGTTACATTCTCATTTGTGATCTCCTGTTCTGTCAACGTCCTAATTTACTTCAAGGTTTCCATTACAAACTACCCTCCCCAGATCCCATTCGTAGGATTCCACTGGGTTGTTGTTGTTGTACATTTAAGTTCAAACAATATAGCCAATAGCTCGAGGCAACTAAAACAATCTTCCCTGTGTCTGGCATGGTTCTCTTCCTCTCTGTTTCAACTTCTTCCCTCCTACACTCACTCTCACCATGCCTACCATTTTCTGCAAGTTGCGTCTTATACCCTTATGTCAGATATGTTATAGTGCTAAAGTTATTTCTAAATGGAAGAATGTAATAAAAGTCATTAGGAAATTCTGTGTTGAGTATTGCAGACCTAATACAAATAAATTAATGCGGCCCTCTCTAATAGGTTAAGCTTTGGGATGAGTGGTTATACAATCCAAGATGGTAGGTCGCATTTGAGTCTCACTGCTACCATCTTTGAAATATTCCATGTGCTTGACCCAAAAAATAGATTAGGCCCAACCATGAGGATATCAGACATGAAATAAATAAATAAATAAATAAATGCATTCCTTCTCCAACAACTTAAATTTTGTGATGAAGTTATCACAAAATTGAACAGTAAGAAATCCGATGCTACAGACGATCCTCCGTTCCAATTTATGTGATGAAGTTTGACTTGCCACGGAATTTAAGGAAAAAAAGAGAATTTTTTGAAACTTGTGGTCATAAAAGCTTAGAGGGTAAAAGCTTTATAGAGCCATAACATTTATGTTGCTATAATAACTTCTCATTAAGGGTAAAATGAAAAGTTAAAAGTTAAATTTTTGGGTGCATAGGTGGTGCGGGGAGAACGAGTTAAGGGAAGCTTTCCCTAACTTATATAGAGTATCTTGCCAGAGAGAGATAGACGGTCCAACAATTTTGTAGGTCCCACGGAGAAGTGCTTCATTGGGATTTGAGATTTAGGAGTAACCTACAGGATTGAGAGATGGAAGAATTTCACAATCTAGTTGAGTTATTGTATGGGTTGGATACACCGAATAATGTATCGGATGTATGGAGATGGCGGGAGAGTAAAAATGAATTATTCACGGATGAATATTATTATAAGAGGTTATTAGTGAGAGAGGAACAAGTTTTCCCTCATTACCTATTTGGATTCCCAGAGCACCAAGAAAGGTGTTTGTGTGGTTGGCGACGAGGAGAGCGATTTTGACAACGAAAATCTGAGAAAGAGAAGGATCACTTGTATTAGTTGGTGCTTCATGTGCAAAAGCTCGGGCTAAGATGGAGATCATCTTCTATTGCATTCTAAAGTGGCTAATTGGTTGTGGAGAGTGATCCTTAATTTGTTTGGGGTACAATGGGCGATGCACGGGTACAATGAAGGAGGCGTTGCATAGTTGGGTTCACATGAATGGAAAGTGAAGTCCAAGGGTATGGAGTGCCGCTCCCTTAGCATTTATGTGGGTGATATGAAAAGAGAGAAATAGGAGGACTTTTGAAGGGGTGGAACAAGATTTTGTGAAATTGCAAAGTAGTTTCTTGTTCCTAGTTTCTTTTTGGTGTACTCATGAGGTCCCTATTTGTATAGAGGATTTGATCTCATTTGTTGAGAACTATATTTTGGTGTGGGTTCTCTTTTTTTTGGTATACCACTTGTATACGGAGTTAGTCCCCAATTGTTAATAAAATTATTTACCTTATCAAAAAAAAATTGTTTCCCAATATAAAAATGTGTTATTCTTTTTTAAAAAGACTAATAAGAAAAGTGTGACATAAATTAAAACAGAGGAAGTATTTGTTTTGCAGACACGTTTTTGTTGCATGCCCGACCACAGATCCCATTTCGTGCTCTTAAGTTTAGCAAAGATCTTGTTATATGGGGCGGAATGTTGGCCAGTCAAGACATCTCATGTTCAGAAGTTAAAAGTTGCGGAGATGAGGATGTTGAGATGGATGTGTGGTCATATTAGGAAGGATAGGATTAGGAATAAAAATATTCGAGATAAGGCGGACGTGACCTTTGTGGTGGACAAGATGCGAGAAGCTATACTGAGATGGTTCAGGCACATGAAAAGGAGAACCATAGATTTCCCAGTGACGAGGCGTGTGAGATTGGCTATGGCGAGTCCAAGGAGAGGGAGAGGTAAGTCGAAGAAATACTGGGGAGAGGTGGTCAGACAGGACATGGCGCATCTTTAGCTTACTGAGGACATGACTTTTGAGAAGAAAGTATGGAGGCTGAAGATTAGGGTTGTAGTTTAGTAAGTAGACGAGCGTACTTCCTTCCCTAGCTGTAGTACTAGTTTTATCCTCGTGTTCCCTATTTTGGGATATATATTATTACCCGGTGTTTCCTCTGCTTCGTTTTTTTCTGGCTGTTGTTACTATTTAGTTGTCCGTAGTTCTTTGTCATAACTGCTGTGATTTTGTTTTATTGAACCGAAGGTCTTCCGGAAACAACCTTTCTACCTTCACAAGATAGGCGTAAGGACTGTGTACATACTACCCTCCCCAAACCCCACTTGTGAGAATACACTAGGTATGTTGTTGTTGTAAGCAAAGATCCCTTGCATGTTTGGTATAGAAGAAAGAAGCATCTTTCTTGTCTTATAGTATAAATTTCTGTCTGATAAGCTAAAAGCTTTTTGTAGATTGCGACCTCCAGCTTCTACTTTTTCACTTATGTTGTTTAATATTTTCTTTTATTCTGAGTGAAAATAATCTTGGAAATTGATACTACTAAACGTGCTTCATGTATACATACGAGTCCCTTGAAAATGTTGATCTAGAGGAATAGAAAGCAACTTAATCATAATAAGGGTTTTGATTAGGCTGTTTTATCTTTTAAAGTCCTCTTTTTATTTCTAAAAGGCAAAAGTTTAATGAGGTAATCCTGCCATCCTGAAAGAAACGTCCCTTCATTATCTTCCAACTTTTTGATCGTATGCAAGCCAAGTGCTTCAGTTCAATCCTGTGTTAGCGGATGCCTTCTCAATTTAGGCTTTGATGAAGCAGTTGGCGTTTCGGTACTCATCTATATGTTGGTGGAGAAAAGGAGCTCAATATGGAGACATCCCAACTAGGAGGGGTTGGCTATACTTGGACATGGGAACAATTTTTTGGATTTGGATTTAGATATGTAACTAACTGCTGAAATTGGCAACAAGACTGTTGGAGCCCACAGTAAACTTGACCGGGAAGCATTCCGTGTCTACCAATAAGAAGAGAGAAGACCTATTGGAGAAAGAGAAATGTGTTAAAAGGAGTCTACAAGTAAAATATTGTAGAATGTACCATCTGGATTTTGATTATGAATTTTTATCAAAATCATATCTCGGAGGATTTCCTCAACAATTTTTCTGCTATTCATATTCTGTCTTTAACTTTTTGAATTTTCCAATCAAGAAGAAATTCAGCTTCCCTTTCACCTAATTCATCTATATTCTATGAGCCTAATTTTAACAAGGACAATACTTATGGATCTTATTCGTTCCAGGTATGGAATCATGATTTCTTCTGGGAGTCCATGCAACCGGGAGGCGGTGACATGCCTAAATTAGGACTCCTTCAGCAGATTGAGAAGGATTTTGGTTCATTTTCCAACTTTAGAGAGAAGTTTATAGAAGCAGCTCTCACGTTATTTGGCTCTGGATGGATTTGGCTTGTCTGTAAGTTGCCCCAAGAAAATATGGCTAATGTTCCATATGGATTTGGCTCTCACGCTTGTTTGCTTTCTTCTTTGGCTGCTCTTTTATTCTAATGAGAAAGCTGTAGTATTTGGGAACTAGAATTTATATTCTTTTGTAGTCTTCTTATAATATAGTTTCAATTGTCTTTGCATATATGTTTGTCAAAACCAAATCACTAATTAACTTTATTGAGGGACAGCTGGTGGACATTTGAATAGCTAAACTATTTCATGAGGATAACTCGTGCTTTTTGTTTTTCTTACTCTATTAAACTTCCACTTCCCCATCATTTTTAAAGTGTTTTTGACAGTTAAAAAATGAGAAGGATCAAGCATATATTTTGGCCTCAATCTCTCTACATAGTGTGTATGGACTGAGTTCAGAATGAAGTTCTGGATTTCATATTGTCTCAATTCTTGTATAATCATGACGATTAAGTGGATGAAATGTTTAGCAAAAACTCTAATTTCTTGTCATCAACTATCATTCAAACATGGTTATTTTTCTCTGCATTTAAATATTCATGCTTCTGCTAGACCACTAAAGTTTTCATCGCGTGAACCTCCTGATTGATCAGTTGGTGAGTTTTATAGCCATTGTCAACCACAGTTGAGCAGTCCATGCATTTCCTTTAAGTTCTTCGATAACACCTTCAATTTGATTATTCCAGTGAAGAGAGAGGAGAAGCGTCTTGCAATTGTTAAAACATCAAATGCTGTCAACCCTCTTGTGTGGAATGACATCGTGAGGATTCTTTCTCTTAATGTTCAATAACTTTTAATGCTTCCTTAGAAATTACATTTTCTTGATTACAAGTACTTGCATGTTCATTTGGTATCTCTTTGATTCTGCAGCCCCTGATCGGTTTGGACTTGTGGGAGGTGAGTTCTTAAACAGTATTTTGCGCTCCTTTTCCCATGTACATTTCACTCAGTCTCTGAAAGAAATCTTAAACCTTTTAGAGTTTGCATTCCACATGCTAATACTATTATATTGAGAAAAGATATTCATCATTACTTGCTCTTCCCGTTTTGCAGCATGCTTATTATCTGGATTACAAGGTAACCGATAGTTCTTCCCTTTTGCTTTCTACAAGGAGATTGTTTCTAACGTGGCCGTCTTTGTTTCCTCACTTTTCGCAGAATGATAAAGGAAAGTATGTTAATGTGTTTATGAATCACCTTGTCTCTTGGGATGCGGCATTGGGACGCATGGCTCGAGCACAAGCTTTTCTAAATTTAGGCGAACCCAAAATCCCTGTTGCATGATATGATTCTTTACTCAGTTCTTTCAGCAAATGCATGTGCAAGAAAATGTATTTTAGTACAAAAACCTTCTGCACATGCTTTGTTCCCCGCCACAGAAAGTGCACCGTAAGTCCTGTTGAGCGACATGGTCCTCTCTTAACAGTTCTTTCAGCAAATCCATGCACAAGAGCAGGTATTTTTAGTAATAAAACCTTCTGGATTTGCTTCATTCCTTAGTGGAAGGTGCATTGTTTTGGAACAAGTCCAGCTAAGTAATTTGGAAAAATGTTTAATGGAGCACATGTTAAATTTCTTTCTACTGTGGATCAGCGCAAACAGATTAGTGCTAGCTCTTAGTTTGAAATAGATGTAGGCGAATGATCAGCAAGCAATAGTATCATCGGATATGTATTTTGTGTACTGAATGACTTATGTAGACTGAGCAATTGGCTTTACATAAATCAATGGGTTGATACCATTTCAGTTTCATAATATATATATATATATTTGTCTATTATTTTGATTTTGGAGCTGTCACTTGTCACTACTGCGCTAGTAATATTGCCAAACTTGCGGAAAGTATTCTTTAATTCCTCCTTACTGTTATCTTTGGTAAATTGTTCACACATACGTGGTTGAACATTGCATTTCTCGTTGCAGATTCTCAACTTCGTCAGCTTATTTGCCAATGTCTGTCATGTTAAATGACTAAGAATAAGTGTAAAGGGTGAATAGCAAGGCAAGTCGCAAAACGAAAAAGTAAAGAACATCAAAATATTTTTATTATTTGTCGGCTCAAATGTTGTGGTTTATGAACTTGTCGCTTATGAATGCATGATTTTCTCGATCCCCATGAATGATTAGATTTATCTCTTGCTCAGAAGCAGCGAAGCTATGGTAGTATTTCGACTCGCTCACCACCAACGTGTCAGCTCTTTACAGCACAAGCACTCTCCTTTTTCACCCTTCACTCCTTGAAATAACAAATACTGCTCTAACGGGTGTGCAGAGAACGTAAAGCTAAAGTTGTTCTTCTCCTTATGCATTGTCTCTTGCTTCAATATTGAGACTCAGGTGTACACTGCAATATCTGCTTCAGTACTCATTGTAGGAGTAAGTTATTTATAGCCTGTTTGGCCAAGCTTTAAAAATCTAACTTATTTTGAGAACTGTTTTTTTTCTTTTTCCAGAAGTGCTTTTCTCAATAGTACCTTTTGGGTTGTGTTTGACTAATTAATTTGAAAAGCACTTCTGAGCAGCAATTAGTGTTTCGCGAAACTTATAAAAAGTGTTTCTAAGTGTATTTTTCTCAAACGTGCTGTTAGAAAAAGTACTTTTTTTCCTGCTTCTTCAAAACTGCTTCTGCTTCTACTCAAAATCACTTCTTTTTTTTTCCTTCTAAACAATTGGCCAAACACTTCAACTTTGAAAAAGCACTTTTTTATTTTTGTAAAAGAAGTGTTTCTGGCTCAGGAGAAGCTTGGCCAAATAGACAATTAGACTTGTATCCTCGACTAGTCCCTAAACATTTGGGACAAGTCTTTTATCCAAACAATGCATTTATGATGTAAAAGTATGCAAGTTGAGCTTAGCTGAATCGGACAGGATACGATGCGTATAGGCAAAAGTGGAATAAAACTGTACATAGGCTGATTGAGATGCAACTGCTCACTGCAAGATGTACAAGCAACTCATGTTCATGCTCAAAGCTATGCATAAGCATACATTTCAACCTGTAATAAAGCAATACTGCAAATTTTCAAAGCATTTGCACTGTATATATGGAATTGACTGAAAGCTCGATATGATTTCAAAATGTACTTCCAAATCAAGGTATATACATGGTCGTCCCCGCTTAGACATGGATGTCAGAATTGCCCATTTATTATTTTAAAATCGTACCATATACTAGTTTATCCGAAACGAGCATTTAATTTAGGGGTGACGTCTCTACTTACTTCAAATAAATAAATACTATTTTACAGTTATAGAAAATTCAATTATCATAGGTGAAGCTAGTAGCCGGCATTTCATAATTGTGTAATGACCTAGGTGTTTTCTTCCAAAATATAAGTGGCTCAACGTATGTATACAACTTGATGCGTTCAGCTGCTACTACATGTCACTACTCCTCTTTCTTCACAAATAAAATACTAATATAGTTTCTCTATACGTGTACCTATTTCTCATCTTCTGTACAACCGCTAGTGCTACGTGTTTCATCACCGAAACCAAATCTTATATATATCTATCTACGCACCTACGTTCTTATACTCACCAAAAAAGAACAATATAATGGCGGCCATCTCTAATCTTCTGTTGTTGAAGCCATTACATGAGCTCAAACTCACCATCCAAACCAACAGATCATATTGTTACCATAGCAACAAACTAGCCTTGCGGTGCAAGAAGAGTCTAAAATCAGACAATAGTACTACTACTCCAATAAGCGACCAAGATTACAAGGTTTCGTGGCAGGAAGAGCTAAAAAGAGCACACCCTTTTGATGAGGAATATTTGCAAGAATTGGTAGAGAAGAGATGTGTGGAGAATGTGAGGATGTTGATAGTAGACTCAGTGCAACATGCAAAGGCAGGGCATGCTGGAATGGCACTTGGGATGGCTGAGGTTGCTTATTTCTTGTATAGGAATGTCATGAGATACAATTCAAAAAATCCCAAGTGGTTTAATAGGGATAGGTTTGTTTTGAGTGCTGGCCATGGATCTCTTCTTCAGTATGTTTGCCTTCATCTTGCTGCTTTCCAATCTGTTCAGGTATATTTACAATTAATGTTTGTCATTTTTGAACCTTTTAGATTGTTGTATCTGTAACCAGGCTAGCTAATTTTACATTGATTATAAAGCCTAAAACTAACGAGCTAGCGAGATACACACCTCAACCGAGGGTAATTTGATCGTAACACCACATGGATTCAAATATTCTGCTTTTTGCATTTTAAAAGGCGGGCATTTTTGCTTTATGTTTTGTCAGGTTCAGCAAACAGTTTTGACAAATAATACAAATTAAATAAGAATGTAAGTTTTGTGTGATTCAGATTGAAGACCTTAAACGCTTATGCAAGCTTGGAAGCCGGACTCCTGGGCATCCAGAGAATGGAGTGACAGAAGGCATTGAAGTCACAACGGGTATAGTAAAATGTCACTTTTCTTTTTAAGACATCTGATAGAATTTAGAGCTATATTCTCAATACAGCTAGCATGATGATAGTTTTGTCACAGAATTATGGATTTCTTTTATACATGTCACGCAATCACGATAAAACTCATACTGAAGAAAATCTTGTTTACTTTGCTTTAAGAGACAGTGATCCCACAAACTACAAGTCTCTTGGATATCTAATGAAGAGTCGTGCATAACTTGATTTGAAGGCATTAGATTTGTCTCTGTATGATTCCACAATGTTGTTCTTTTCCTCCTTGGATTAAGGAAATCTGATAAGGATAGTCCAAATTTTTGTGTTAAACTACAGGCCCCTTGGGACAAGGTGTCGCTAATGCGGTTGGTCTTGCTTTAGCAGAAGCTCACTTGGCTGCAAGATTCAATAAGCCTGATGTCGCCATTGTTGATCATAGAACGTAAGTTGGTTTACTCTCCCTTTCTAATTTGTGGATGAAACCGAACAGCATTTCACTTGGATAATATATATTTCTTCAGGTATTGCATCATGGGTGATGGCTGTTCTATGGAAGGCATATCAAATGAGGCTGCATCCCTGGCCGCACATTGGAAGCTGCACAAGCTTACATTGATTTATGACGATAACCATAATACCATTGATGGTAGCACTGACCTTACACTTTCAGAAGACATATCTGCACGATTTGAAGCTCTAGGATGGAACACTATCACTGTAGATAACACACAAGGAAATATACAAGCGTTCAAGAATGCACTAATCTCTGCACATAGTGAGACTAAGAAACCAACTTTCATCCGGGTATGGCAGTGTCAGAATTGTGACAATTATTTATGACAAGAAACACCTTCATTAATTCTTCTGGATGGAGATGCTCTACAATTGAAAAGTTCTCTCTACTTTCAGGTGAAAACAAGAATAGGGAAACTGTCAAAAAAGGAGGGAACATCAAAAGCTCATCATGGAACCTTTGATGAAGATGATGTAAAGCAAATGAAACAGAAAGTTAAATGGGATGATAGAGAACCATTCCATGTCATTCCTATGGTTTACAGGTTTAGTGTTTGCTATTTTGCACTTCTACAAGGACAAAGACGAGCGTCTTATAAGTGCATTTGTTATCAGGGAAATGCAAGCACAAACAGATCTTGGTGGAAGGTTGGAGAAAGAATGGCACTCCAAACTTCATTATTATCAAAGCAAATACCCTGAGGAAGCGACAGAATTCAAACTTCTCCTTGCTGATGGATTGCTTCCTGGCTGGGAAAGCTCATTACCGGTAAAATATGCATCTACTTTGTACCTTTTCTGCTCTTTAAAACTTAATAAAAAAGAGGTCTCTCTAAGAAGAGACATAAACACACCTAGAAACTAATTCATCTGAACTGTGTTTGTGGATGCATTCTCAAAGAAAGGCAAATAATTCCAAATCAAATTCAGTCTTTTAAAAAGGAGATTATGAAAAGAAATACTTGATACACTAATTGTTCATCAACGAAATCACAATAAGTTAGCAAACACAATCGCTCGTCTCATTGGGTGGTTTCTGAATAATGTCAAGAATTAGGACCAAATTATTTTATCTGAGCTTCGGAAGAGCCAAAAATGCTGTTGATAAGTATTATGGTCAATGTTTGTGCTACATATTTGGTAGCCTTTGGACATTAGATGTTTGCAATTGTTGTTTAAGACATTTCATAACGAGATATAGTTTGAGCCTCCATACATGCTTACTCTTCTTCAGCCAGAGTTCTTTATCTAAATACTTGTTTAAACTATCATCAGAAATGGTCCATGTCTGATCCCGTGGATGCCACCCGAGGATATTCGGGGAAGTGCTTGAATGCGCTCGCTAAAGTGCTTCCTGGACTAATTGGGGGTAGTGCAGACCTTGCCAGCTCAAATCAAGCCTATCTCCATAATCTCGGAGACTTCAAGCAGCCTGATTCCCCGTGGGGCCGAAACATTAGGTATGGAGTCAGGGAACATGCAATGGCTGGAATTTCCAATGGACTTGCATTGCATGGTGGCGGCTTGATACCATTTGCGGCAACTTTCCTTGTATTCTCAGATTACATGAAGAATTCAATCAGATTATCCGCTCTTAGCCGCGCTGGAGTCATCTACATTATGACCCACGACTCGATCGGATTAGGCGAAGACGGACCAACTCATCAACCAGTTGAGCACTTAGCTGGTCTTCGAGCTGTTCCCCACTTGCTGCTCTTCCGACCAGCTGATGGAAATGAGACTGCTGGAGCCTATAAGGTAGCTGTTGCAAACAGAGATGTACCTAGTCTTATTGCATTGTCAAGGCAAAAGGTGGCAGCCCACGTGGAAGGAACGTCGGCTGAAGCAGTAGAGAAAGGCGGGTACATTGTTAGTGACAATTCCGAGGAACTGCCAGAAATCATATTGATTGGCACTGGATCAGAACTGTGTCTGTGTGAAGCCAGCGCGAACGAGCTGAGAAAAGAAGGGAGGAGAGTGAGAGTGGTTTCCCTGGTGTGTTGGAGACTTTTCGATAGGCAGCCGAGGGATTACAAGGAGCTTGTGTTGCCATCAAATGTTTCGAAACGTGTTAGTGTGGAGGCAGGATCACCCTTAGGGTGGAAGGAGTATGTTGGAGATAAAGGCGTTGTGATTGGCGTCGACGACTTTGGGGCTAGCGGACCATATTCAGAAGTATTCAAGAAATATGGTTTCACGGAGGAAAATGTAACCAAGACTGCAAAATCATTGCTTTCCAAATGAAGCTCTATTACTACACTTGTTATTAGAGGCAATATCATACCTTGTCAAGAGATGCATTGTATTTTCCTTTAAATGCTAAGGAGGTTTAATGTTCATAATATAATATGATTGATGTACCTTGTCAAGTGCCAGTCGAACCCACTCGATTTTGGGTCTCGACAATTTCTGCAGGTATGTTCTTAGCAAATCAAATTTATCACCAGGAAACTAGCTCAATTGAATTACATGCTGAATTACCACCAATATTATATGTGATTATAAGATGTATATGTACAGAGAAAATGCATATTTTAAGATTATTATCTTACAGTTCACAATAATATGATGAAAAACCAATATGTGTACGGCTAAAATTGGGGAGGCTAATTTTATGTTAATTATGATGGCTTGTTCGTATAAGATCCCACGTATGGACCGGGGTCCGATCTCAAAGCCCCTCCTACTTTCGACCCAAAGGGATACGGGCCCGGGATCGACATGGGGAATGGCGCAAAGTCTGAGGCGGACAACTCCGCGACAAAGTACGATTCTGTACTTTGGGCATTAACTAGCCGAATCAATTAAAAATTTTGTAATAAATGTCAATGTATTATATTGGATTTCTCCCTCCTATATAAAGGAGACCTTTGTCATTTTGTAAGACAGACATTATTAATACAAAACACAAGAACATTCTCTGCTTAGCTTTAACCTTCTCTATTTCCTTCTACTAGCTCATTTACTCACATTTATTGCTTTTCATTAACTGTTCTTCATTCATAGCTCATTATTGATCATAAATAGTACATTCTGAAACCTACAATTTTGTTATAGCTCCATTGATCCTCTGACGGTAGCCCTGAGCCTCGACCTTGAGGACCCCCGAGGCCAACATCAAACCTTCAAATTCAGGCGTCTCAGTTTGCTTTTCTTCAGTTTTCTAACTGCTTTCGCTCTATTATATCCTAACACACTTAACATCAACTGCTTAATAACTGGTACTAAGATAAATCACATATTTTTAGAACCATTTAATCAAATATAATTGTAATTACCATTTTCCCGATAAAAGGTTTGGCGCCCACCGTGGGGCTAAAAATAATAGTGATTGTTTTAGTGCCAGTTCCTTGAAACACGCAAGTTATCTTTCACACTTTTTCTTGTCCGAGAACCTTTGATTTCAGGTCAGAATGTCCAGCTCAGCGAGTGCATATGAAAGTAGCAGTTTCGAGGGGTATGGAGAGAAAGATGTAACCATCCCAAATGCTGGCATACCTCCGCGAAACTCTGGCAGCGCAACGGAGCTAACCCCTGAGAACACGGACCCAAGTAATGGCCAACACAACGACGCCTTTACATTAACCGGAGCGCGTACCGATAAGGCCAGCGGAGAGAGCGGGGAACTACCACCCATAAGAAAGGAAGGGACAACCTCCAAATGATATTCGAGATGCTCCGGGCATAGCAAGCAGCGATAACCCGGCTGCAAAACCGTCAGAAAATCTCAGGTGTGTTGGCTCTGACGACAGCTCCCTGAATCCGATCGGTATCGGAAAGGTCAGGGAAGGAAGGACCAACGGCCGACCCTGCCATCATAAGGATTCTCGAAAACCTCACCAGGAGAATAAAATCAAGGCTCCCAGGGAAAAAGCGATAACCACATGGGGGAATGTATCGACCCTACATCGGGAGTCAAAGGAGCATCGTGAGGAACGACTTACCCCAAGACAAACCAGAAGCAGACCGAAGCAGGGTGGAAGACAAACCTAGTTATGGTAGTCACACATAGCTAGCAAGAGTATCCCAGTCGGCCCGATACAACTTCGGGAACGACGTTTCGAACATCGTATCGCCATGACTAAAATCAAAGACACCATATGGCCAAAACCCGTTCTATCGGACCCTTCGCCGAGGGATCCTAACCTAACGTGCGAGTTCCACGGTACTTACGGTCATCGAACTGAGGATTGCAGTCACCGTTAGAGGGAAGCAATCCGATTAGCTAGCAAGGGGTATCTATAAGAGTTCGTCGGCAGTCGAATCATAAATCTTCCCCAAGGAGGGGCAACAGCTCGAAAGAGCGGAGCGGGAAAACCCCAACATTCCGTGTATATGATCGTTGGGGGAAATGACATCCCTCAGGCGCCCGTGATTAACAGGCGAGAATAAAGGCTGCAGCGGCAGGACAAATTCGGGGCCATGCATCCAGAGATATCCTCACATTCAGCGACGGGGACCTCGAGATCCCGCTTCATCCGCATAATGATGCGCTGGTAATTTCTTTCCTCCTAAATAATGTCAAAATTAAACGCGTACTTGTGGATCCAGGTAGTTCGGCCAACGTAATCAGGTCGGAAATGGTCGAGCGGCTCGAGATGCTCGGTCGATTCATACCCACCTCACTAACCCTCAGCGGATTCAATATGGCCGGAGAGACAACAAGAGGGGAGATCACCCTTCCGGTCAACGTATCTGGGAAAGTCCAAAATACCAAATTCTATGTCATCGAAGGGGACATGAGGTACAACGCATTGCTTGGAAGGCTTTGGATACACAACATGAGGGCGGTGCCGTCAAATTTCCATCAAATGATGAAGTTTCCAATGGAAGACGGTATAAAAACCATATATGGAGAACAATATGCGGCCAGAGAGATGTTCGCTATCCACAACGACTCACCGACGCCAATGCCCCCCGTCTCGGAGGAACCGGAGGGGAGAATGACCCCCGAGGATAGCGAGGAAGATTTTCTCATCCCTCGCATCTTCGTCGCTCTAGAGGAATCAAATGCAACTAAATCAACAATCGAAGAGATGGAGCAGGCAGTCCTGGTCGAACATTCTCCGGATCGAAAGGTATACCTAAGAACGGGGTTAACCCCCGAACTCAGGAAAAACTTCATTCAGTTCCTTACCAATAACATCGACTGTTTCACTTGGTCCCATCTAGACATGACAGGGATTCCGCCCGAAATAACCACCCACCGGCTAAGCGTCGACCCTAGGTTCAAACCGGTGAAGCAAAAAAGAAGGTCTCAATCCGAGATAAAACACGCATTCATCAAGGACGAGGTAACAAAACTCCTCAAAATAGGTTCTATTAGAGAAGTAAAATACCCCGATTGGTTGGCCAATGTGGTGATAGTGCCCAAGAAGGGAAATAAGTTAAGAATGTGTGTAGATTATAAGGACTTGAATAGGGCGTGTCCTAAAGATTCATTCCCACTGCCCAACATCGACCATCTAATCGATGCAACGGGCCGAGCACGAGACCCTCACCTTTCTCGATGCCTACTCGGGGTACAATCAAATTCAAATTAACCCCGAGGATAGGGAAAAAACTTCGTTTATCACGAAGTACGGTACATACTGCTATAATGTCATGCCCTTCGTGCTGAAAATCGCCGGAGCCACGTACCAACAGTTGGTTAATAAAATGTTCGAGTGCCAAATAGGCAAGTCCATGGAAGTATATATTGATGATATGCTAGTTAAGTCCCTACGCGCAGAGGACCATCTGACCCATTTGCAGGAAAACATTCGATATCCTCAGAAGCTATAACATGAAGCTCAATCCCGAGAAATATGCCTTCGGGGTAGGATCGGAAAAGTTTCTAGGCTTCATGGTGTCAAAAAGGGGGATCGAGATCAATCCCAATAAAATCAAAGCCATCGAAGAGAACACGGTGATCAACAACGTAAAAGTTGTATAACGGCTGATTGGGCGGATAACAGCCTTGGGACGATTCATATCGAGATCTCCAGATAAGAGTCATCATTTCTTCTCCCTGCTCAAAAATAAGAATATCTTCGAATGGACTCCCGAATGCCAAAGTGCCTTGGAAGAATTGAAGCCGTATCTGCCGAGCCCGCCTTTGCTCCACACCCCAAAGGAGGACGAAACATTGTATCTGTATTTGGCCGTATCGGAGGTGGAGGTAAGCGGTGTGCTGGTTCGGGAGGAACAAGGTACGCAGTTCCCTGTCTATTATGTGAGTTGGACCTTGGGCGATGCCGAAACCAGGTATCCTCTTCTGGAAAAATTAGCCCTTGCACTAATTAGCGCATCTCAAAAATTAAAACCTTATTTTCAATGTCATCACATCTGCGTCTTAACGACGTACCCGATTCGAAACATATTGCATAAACCCGAGTTTTCGGGCCGGTTGGCCAAGTGGGCCATCGAACTCGGAGGATACGATATCGAGTATCATCCGCGAACGGCTATCAAATCTCAGATTTTGGCGGATTTCGTAGCCGACTTCGCGCCCGCCCTGGTGCCCGAAGTAGAGAAGGAATTACTGTTGAAAACGGGCACATCTTCCGGGGCATGGACCCTATTTACTAACGGTGCCTCCAACATAAAAGGATCCGGGCTCGGCATAGTCCTAAAGCCGCCTACGGGCGGCATAATCAGACAATCCATAGAAACTGCAAAATTGACTAACAATGAAGCCGAATATGAGGCTATGATTGCAGGTTTAGATTTGGCCAAGAGCCTCGGAGCCGAATGCATCAAGGCCAAATATGATTCTCTCCTAGTTGTTAGCCAGGTAAATGGAAGCTTCGAGGTCCGAGAAGACAGAATGCAGAGGTACCTTGACAAGACCCTAATCACGCTGCATCGCTTCAAGGAATGGACATTAAATCATATACCTCGAGAGCAGAATAGTGAGGCCGACGCCCTCGCAAACTTGGGGTCGTCCGTCGAAGAAGATGATGTACTCCCCGGATCCGCCGTTCAGTTAACGAGATCGGTGATCGAGGAAAGCCACGCCGAAACAACTCCACCATCCTGACATGGGATTGGAGAAACAAATACATTAGTTACTTGAAGGACAGAAATCTTCCCACGGACCCAAAAGAATCAAGAGCTCTACGAACCAAGGCAACCCGGTTCTCGCTCGACGAAAACAACACCCTCTATAGGAGGACCTTCGACGAGCCCCTGGCGGTGTGCCAGGGGCCGGGTGACAAAGATTACGTGCTGCAAGAAATCCACGAGGGCACCTGCGGGAACCACTCTGGCGCCGAATCCCTAGTCCGAAAAGTGATAAGAGCAGGTTATTACTAGGACAATATGGAAAAGACGATAAGGATTTAGTTCGAAAATGCGACAAGTGTCAAAGGTTCACGCCCATAATCCACCAGCCCGGCGAACAACTGCATTCGGTCCTGTCAACGTGGCCGTTCATGAAATGAGGGATGGACATTGTCGGACCACTACCAACGACACCAGGTAAAGTTAGATTTATTCTGTTTATGACTGACTATTTCTCGAAATAGGTGGAAGCACAGGACTTTGAGAAGATAATAGGAAAATGAAGTCATCAATTTTATATGGGACATATCCTATGCCGATTCAGAATCCCCTCCGAAATAACCTGTGATAATGGAAAGTAGTTCATAGGAGGCAGAGTAACGAAGTTCCTCGAGGATCATAAAATCAAGAGGATCTTATCAACACCCTACCACCCATGCACCAACGTCCAGGACGAATCCACAAACAAAACTATCATTCAAAACTTGAAGAAGAAGTTGGAAAGCGCAAAAGGCAAATGGAGGGAAAGGCTGCCCGAAATACTGTAGGCATATCGAACCACTCCCAAGTCAAGCACGGGGGAGACGCCATTCTTTATGGTATACGGGTCCGAAGCTCTAATACCGATTGAAGTGGGGGAACCGAGTGCCAGGTTCCGGCATGGTACAGAGGGTTAAAAAAATAAGGCCATGATTGCGGCCCTCGAATTACTTGATGAGAGACAAGATGCTTCGTTGGTTCAGATGGCCGCGCAGAAACAAAGGATCGAGAGATACTATAATAAGAGAGCAAACCTCCGACACTTCGGAGTCGGGGACTTATTCCTAAGAAAAGTCACTTTGAACATCTGAAACCCTAATGAGGGGAATCTAGGCCCAAGCTGGGAGGGACCTTACCATGTGCTCGGAGTAATTGGAAAAGGATCCTATAAGCTCAGTACTATGGAAGGCGAGCAACTCCCGAGCAATTGGAACATATCCATGCTCAAATGTTATTACTGCTAAAGTAATCCTATGACCCCGTCTGTTTTTTATTTTCCCGAAAGCTAACCTCCTTCAGACATCCGACAGAAGACATCGGAACATCCACCAACCTCAAAGAAGCCCCTGGATCAACAAATGCGTTGCACTCTTTTCCTTCGATCGAGTTTTATCCCTGAAAAAGGGTTTTTACCGAACAAGGTTTTTAACGAGGCAACATCTATGCGTTAGAAAGGAAGAATTAGAACAAGCGTTCAAGGCTTTTATCAAAGCAGCCTCAAATGCTGGAGGACATTTCCCCGGGAGGTCTCCCCCATAAAACAAGTCAGAGTAAGCTAAGGAGGGGATCAACATGAGAATGATGTATCGGACCAAACGGTCAAATGAACCGTGCCCGCATAAAAAGATCTAGCCCTCGACAACGAAAACATGTATGCTTGTATCAAATAATCAAAGGAATAGTTTATCATCAAAACACTCTGTATGCTCTGTAAATGGCTATCTTTAACATTCAAATTATCAAGATCTGAGGTCGTAAGATCCCAAGAGGGTAACCTCAGATATGTCCAGAACTGTAAGTCCTACGGGCATGATCGAGACCACAAGGCCCCGAATGGGCATATCTGAATAGCAAGGCACAGTCCCGACTTCAAAGCCAAGGCTATATATTCGAACTTGTAAGACCCCTAAAAAGGTATATCCCCTCGAATATAGATGCCAAGGATACGATACTCGGGACTAAAGGCTCTAGCCAAACATAAACGACTCTGGTCGATAGGCTACAGCCAAACTTACGCAACTCGGGCACGCCCGACTGTTGCGATGAAATTAAATCCTTCGAAGTTATTTTGAAAAGAACCAGTTAATCACGCTACCCTCGGCCCAAACAAAAGAGCTTCGATCATTTTCACGGCGGTTCTAAAAATGAAAAGGCTTTGAAGCAAGTTCAGCCATAGGGCAAAACCTTACGAGGTGCCCACCTATCGTCGCATAATGACTCATAATCGAGGTTCTTACCGAACCGTCGAAGAGTCGGACATACACAAAATATCTAGGGCATTAACGGGGAAAAAACGTAGCCATACTAAAGTTGCCTAAGAGCCTTGAAGCCAGCGCACAGGGCTTACGAGCTAATTCAAAACCTAAAGGGTCGATGAACCCGAGCTGTAACCTGGCTTGGGGACTGAGCCCATATTGGTTAACTAAAGTCGCCTAAGAGCCTCGGAGCCAGCGCACAAAGCCTACGGGCTAATTCAAAACCTGAAGGGTCGATGAGCCCGAGCTGTAACTCGGCTCGGGACTGAGCGCGGATTGGTTAACTAATAAAGAGGCCTGCGGGCTAATTCGATACTTGAAGGGTCAACGAGCTCGAGCCATAGTTCGGCTCAAAGATTAGGCCCTAGATGATTGACTGAAATCATCAAAGGGCTGGAATGCGTAAGGCTCCAGGCTAGCCTCATAAGTCCTATAGGCCAGTTAAAAGGCCACATTAACCCCATGACTAAGGACACCCAAAGGCCAGCGCACGAGGGTCTTGAGAGCCAACACGGAAATCTTCAAAGGCCATATTCGAGTCTTACAAGCCAAAAAAAAATTTAGGCCCTGAAGTCAAATCTTGACTCGAGGAACTGAATCCCAGATGGTCGATCTTAGATCATCAGAAAAGACCGTCTTGGAGAATAGACCTCGGACCAACGATAATTCGGTGCTGCGACCTGTCGCAGAGGCAAGACGCAAATGTCAGAGAGCTGGGGGAAAGCATATTTACGAAACTTACATCCAAAACCTTCGTGAAAGAGGCAACTGATGTGAACACAATCTATACACAGGCCCAGCGTCCGCCCAGATTCAAACAAGTTCACCACTCGAAGATGCACACCCCTGAAGTTCGAGCGGACACACGGTTATAAAGCCCAAAGGCACCCAGGCCCGAGCAAAGCCTCATTCAAAGACTATTTATTAAGCCTCAGGGCTATCTCTATTTTTTACGCTTGGGCGAATGCCCGCTCGACTCCTTATGACCGAAGGCCTCTCGAATTTGAAGTGAATACTCACTCGAGGGCCGTCCCAAAACTCCCCGAGATTCCCAAGTCAGGGAAAGTCCTCACTGGAGGGTTATCAACGGGCCATCATTGTTGCAAAGGAGCCGAGGCCCGGTCCTCACCTAACTAGAGGCAATCCTAGCTCAGTAAAAGGGCCCAAAGTTTAGGGAGCACGATATTGGACGTGCCGCAGGTCCGATATTCAGGCTAATCACCGGAATCATACACACAGATTTTCATAAGAAGGGACAGAACAAAATCCAACACCGAATCAAAAGGAAAAACAAGGAAGTTCTTATATTAATAGGAGACGTTTACAAATACCACAGAGGATCTTTACACAACGACAAAAAGCATGGAACGACAACCAAAATCCTAATCTACAAACAAAGGCCTATCCTCCAGGGACACACCCTCGAGGACCTCCTCATAAGGGGCCTCATTTCAACCTCTTCGAGCAGCTTCTTCGGGCCTCTCTCTTTTCGAAGAGGCAATGGGCGGGCAACATGTTCCTCCTCCTCTTAAAAGCTTCCGCTTTTGGTGGGCTCGTTAGCACCACTATTGGGAAGCCACTTCTTGAGACATCGAACCAGTGTGCGAAGCAAAACCAATGGATATTTCCTCCTCGTCTTGCGGGAGACAAGAAGGGCGAAGTGCCACACCCGGTTGAAGTTAAGGGAGATGAGCAGTAGTATAGGTACTTTATACCTTCCGACATGGAAGTCACTCGGTGCCATTCTCTCGTCTCCTCGGGCCGACAACAACAGTGACAACCACAACAACAACAACAACAACCCAATATAACCCCCATTAGTGGGGAGGAATTCGAGAAGGAAGTTATGGCCAAGCCCAAAGGGCCACCGCCAAATAACTTTGCAAACATAGCTTTGCACCATAAAGACAGAAAAATAGAGATGAATGTGAAAAAGGAAAAAGTTTGAAAGCTGCTGAAGTAAGGATGAATAGAGTTTGAGGTCAGGCAACCCCCTATTTATAGAAGGTCGGCAACCTTACTAACTACGCAATCAATGCTTCTGGGGAAATCAATCGGCGACGCAATCATCACCCTTCTTGAAAAAAATAAAACGGTAGTGCAATAAATGTTCCTGAGAAGACGATCTGGGACGTTTCAAATCTCTTGATATTCTTGTGTCACGAGTATGACGTCAGCATGAAGGGCCAGGGAGGATTCGCATCAGAATCATTTCTTATCCTTTCATTATAAGAAACGCGGGGACTATCTGTGTACGACTAAAATTGGGGAGGCCAATTTTATGTTTATTATGATGGCTTGTTCGTTTAAGATCCCATGTATGGACCGGGATCCGATCTCAAAGCCCCTCATACTTTCGACCCAAAGGGATACGGGTCCGGGAACGACGCAAAGTTTGAGGCAGCTCTGCGACAACGTACGATTCTGTACTTTGGGCATTAACTAGACGAATCAATCAAAATCTTTGTAATAAATGTCAATGTACTATATTGGATTTATCCCTCCTATATAAAGGATACCTTTGTCACTTTGTAAGACAGGAATTATTCAATACAAAACACAAGAACATTCTCTGCTTAGCTTTAACCTTCTCTATTTCCTTCTACTAGCTCATTTACTCACATTTATTGCTTTTCATTAACTATTCTTCATTCATAGCTCATTATTGATCATAAATAGTACATTCCAAAACCTACAATTTTGTTATAGCTCCATCGATCCTCTGACGGTAGCCCCGAGCCTCGACCTTGAGGACCCTTGAGGCCATCATCGAACCTTCGAATTCAGGCTTCTCGATTTGCTTTTCTTCAGTTTTCTAACTGCTTTCTCTCTATTATATGACACATTTAACATCAACTGCTTAATAACTAGTACTAAGATAAATCACATATTTTTAGAACCACTTAATCAAATATAATTGTAATTATAATTTTTCCGGTAAACACAATACTAGTAAACAAGATAAACCTGTGTACTTATCTTGGGAAATATGACGATACATGACTTCTTACAAAAGTCTTGGTTTTTATAATATGTTGTTCGGATCTTTCAAAAAATATTATTAGTGGTGTGTTGGATCCTCCAAAAGTAATGCATTAAAGGCCTTTAATGGACAGTCCTCATTGGCCACATTAGCGTGAGTTAATAGATTTTGTACTTATCTGTTTTTAGTATGTTCGGATGCGAATCTCAAAAATAAAGAAAAATGTCTCGATTTCATATTCCCAAGTTTTTTCTTTTTGTCGCATAAAATACAAGCCGCTAGAAAGGTCTCAATAAACATGGAGATAATAAAGGAACACCTTTCCCTCGGGAGATAATAAAGGAACACCTTTCCCTCGGGAGTTGGGAAGGGTGTAAATATATCTGAAGAAACATGAGCAGCATTCTTTTCCATTCACCTAATCAACTTTTAAGAAGAGCTATGGCAGCAATGAGGAATGCCTTGACCATGTTATTTATACTCTACATGCTAATTACTGCATTGATGCACTATACAAATGTGGCAGAAGCCCTATCAAATTCAGCAAAAGAATGCATGCCAACTTGCTTGGCTGTTAAAGGTTCTACTATTGCATCTTGTGAAAAAGCTTGTGAACAATTTGCCAGCCAAATCCGTTCCAAAAATTAAAATCCAATTTATTTTGTTGCTACGCACTATAGGGTCATGCCCACCTGCGACGCCTATATTAGATCCGAGATCTATTGTCATTTCATCACGACTGTTGTCGATCATTACTAATCATAAATTGAATGAATATTAAGAATTTGATATAGGTGGATATATATTTCACTTTGTATAATTTCTTTCATTTTCTATGTCAATGGATGAGTTTGGGATGTAACTAAATCTTAAATCATCCTATGCTAATGTAATTAATCTACTTCTAAGTCTAACACTTGAACGTGCACAATACTTTTCATCTTTTGCATTCAAGAAAATATCATTTTCTTTGGCTATTTGCCATTCACATACTTTGCAGAGATGATCTTGCTCGTCTTTTGTGTCACTTTTATTTAATTTGAGGAGATGAAGATAGTATATTCATCAACACACACTTCTATAGCAATAATTCGACATTATTTAGCTATAATAACCAGTGGCGGATGGTTAAAATATAAAGAAATAAACTCATTAAGATGTTAAGGGGTGACATACATAATATATATATTTAAAAGACCAATGTACCTCGGGTTCAACTTGCCCTTCTTTCCGAACCTCGTGACGCCCTTCATAGGAGACACCCAAAGCAAGACCCGCTCTCCAACCATGAATGCTAAATCGCGAACCTTCCGATCCACATAACTCTTCTGTCTGGACTAGGCTGTGCGAAGTCTATCCTGAATCAGCTTCACCTTATCCAGGGCATCCCGGACCAAGTCTGTACCCAATAATCGGGCCTCGCCCGGCTCGAACCACCCCACTAGGGACTGACACCGCCTTCCAAAGCCTTATATGGTGCCATCTGAATGCTGGACTGATAACTATTGTTGTAGGCAAACTCCGCGAGTGGCAAGAACTGGTCCCATGACCCTCCAAACTCCATCACACAAGCACGAAGCATATCTTCTAGTATCTGAATAGTGTGCTCGGACTGCACGTCCGTCTGAGGGTGAAATGATGTGCTCATCTCCACTCTAGTGCCCAACTCCTACTGAACGACTCTCCAGAACTGTGACGTAAACTGTGTGCCTCTATCTGAAATGATGGAAACTGGGACATCATGAAGGCGAACAATCTCTCGGATGTAAATCTCAGCCAACCTCTCTGAAGAATAAATAGTCATCACCGGATTGAAATGAGCTGACTTGGTCAGCCGATCCACAATAACCCAAATAGCGTCAAACTTCCTCGAAGTCCGTGGGAGCCCAACTACAAAATCCATGGTGATTCGCTCCCACTTCCACTCTGGGATCTCTAACTTCTGAAGCAAGCCACCCGGTCTCTGTTTCTCATACTTAACATGCTGACAGTTGAGACACCGAGCCACAAACCCAACTATATCCTTCTTCATCCTCCTCCACCAATAGTGTTGCCTCAAATCCTGGTACATCTTTGCGGCACCCAGATGGATGGAATACCACGAGCTGTGGGCCTCCTCAAGAATCAACTTATGAAGCCCATCCACATTGGGCACACATATCCGTCCATGTATCCTGAACACACCATAATCACCAATAGTCACATCTCTAGCATCACCTCGTCGAACCCTGTCCTGAAGGACGAGTAGATGGGGGTCATCATGTTGGCGCTCCCTGATACGGTCATAAAGAGAAGACCAAGAGACCACGCAAGACAACACTCGACTCGCCTCAAAATATTCAATCTCACAAACTAGCTGGCTAAGGCCTGGACATCCAATGCTAAGGGCCTCTCTACTGCTGGAAGATATGCTAAACTCCCCAAACTCTCCGTCCGACGACTCAAAGCATCGGCCACCACATTGGCCTTCCCCGGGTGGTACAAAATGGTGATGTCATAATCCTTAAGTAGCCCCAACCAGATCTTCAGGGCGTGAACAATAGCTGCTAACTCAAGATCGTGGGCAAGATAGTTTTACCTCGAGGCCAAGGACGGGGTCGAACTGTCATTCCAGAATTCTTCTTATGCACCTTCAATTGTCTGGATGTGTAGGCAATCACCCTACCATCCTGCATCAACACCGCGCCAAGACCAATCCGTGAAGCATCACAATAGACGGTGTAAGACCCCGAACCTGTAGGCAATACCAATACTGGGGTTGTAGTCAAAGTTTTCTTGAGCTTTTGAAAGCTCTCCTCACACTCCTTTGTCCACCTAAATGGATCACCCTTCTGGTTCAGCATGGTCATAGGTGCTACAATAGATGAGAATCCCTCTACGAAACGACGGTAATACCCCGCCAAACCTATAAACTGCAGATCTTCGTAGATGATAACGGTTGAGGCCAACTTTGCACTGCTGATCACGCCCAACTCTAGTCCTATAAAGGATAAGCGTTCGCTGCAAATATAATCTAGTCTAAGAGTCCAGAGTCGAATCCCACAGAAAACTAAGGTTTCGCCATAATTTTTCAATATCTCTAAGAAGACAAGCTCGAATAAATTGCTAAGCTATAAAGATTAAGATTCTTATATCTAACTAATTAACTAAGAAACTACTCCCTCCAGTTCACAATAAGTGACCAGTTTCCCTTTTCATTTTGGTTCAAAATAAGTGTCCAGTTATGTAATCAAGAAAGAATTCAATTTCTTTTTACAAAATAACCCCTATGTACATATCCTTAAAAACATTTCTTACTCCTTACATTAAATGTTTAATTAGGGGTAGTTTAGTCATAGTAGGTATTTTTGTATAGAATTTAGTATTTTCTTAATGGGCGTGCTAAAAGTAAACCGGTCACTTATTGTGAACCGGGGGGAGTAAAGCAGTAAATTAACAACTAAAGATACTAAGGGTTGGAGATTAAATTTAGGAGGTCTAGAGTTATAATTTCCCCAAATGTTGGAATCCTTCCGCTATGTTCCCTGCAATTTCGCCTATGTATTCTATACTTATCGTGGGAACTTTAGGTGCCGTAATTCTCTCTCGAGAAACTACAATAATTTACTAGGCATATTCTCTCAAACTACGCTAGTTGGCTTTATCTAACCGCTCATTATGACCACGTCAAGGCTTTGTTATTTCTAAATCTACCTTTAAACCCGTTGTATTGATTTCTCACATATGCTAGGAGTGACGTTGTTCAACAATCACCTAAATATGTATCCTTTCTCAAGTAACACATAATAAATAGGCACAGTCAATCGATGGCCATTCAATCAACTGAAATAAACACGTAGTTGAACAAATAGACAAATTCAAAGGTTAAATTATATTAAAACATAACAAGAATTCATCTTCCAAGAGGTTCGATCAAAACCCAAGATAAAAAATTAGTTACTCATAATAGTATGTAAAACTACAATACTAAAATTCATAACCAATAATAGAAATAGGAAGAATGAAGTGAAAAACTCGTATAAGATTTCTCCGCTTTGCTCCTAGTGTGTTCTTGCCTCTTTTGGTCTAAAGTGTGTCAAAAGTCCTCAAAATACCGTGTTTACATGTATATATACCAAGTAGGGTCGGGCCCAAATAATAATACCTTCTCCTACGCGAAAAAGAACACTTTTCCCAGATAGGACGTGCGCGGCTGCGGATCAACCATGGATTGACCGCGGATTTTGCCCAGTTCACTGTCGCGCACTGACCGCGCATTTTTTACCCTCATCTGTTTGGAATTTCGGAAAACGTAAAACATGAAATTTGTATCCCTTTGAATTAGATTTCCAGTCATATATTTTGGAACCTAAATGGAGTTCTGAAAGAAATTATGTGCATTTTACTAGACAGTGCGCAATATGCCTACTTGATTCTTCGTTCGTTCTTAACTATCATCCGTTGATCCCCGAACACGATCCCGACTTAATTCCTTGGGATTTTACTCAGACTTCAAAGATCCAAATCACTTGAATTCATTCCATAACATCTACATAGCTCGGAATCACTCCTACAAGGCATAAAACACATAATTAGTACAAAACACTAGCGATTAAAGCTCAAACTCAATTAAAGTGCAGTAAATTAGAGTGTAATAAGCGACAAAAATACGTAATTATAGCCTATCATCAACACCCCACACTTAAACCATTGCTCGTCCTCGAGTAATCAAACTACACTTTATATAGACATGACCTTTTAAAACAATTCTCTTAACTCATCACACCAAGAATACTTAAAATAGACTAAGCACAAAAGCGTAACATCTTCACCTCGGGATTTGACTTACAAGTACCACGCATTATTCACAGCTCACCAACTTACTCTATTATAGAGGTCACTGACATTATCTTTCCTTCGTGAATCAAGTGCCCTCACATAATAGAAGACAGTAGTTCCACACAATATTTAAGAACACTTTGGAACTCGAGATAGAAAGAATTCACTTACTCTTAGAAATAACATTCATATGCCACAAAAGATGCACCATAGGCTTTCCCGTAGTGTACTACTCTACTAATCGAGCTCATTCAGTCTAGGATCAAGTAGGACTTTATTTGGTTGTAATGTAGGCTGCTGGACGAGTAGGATACATTTAGATGTAAGAGAGACTACACCTCCCTAAGCACTTTAATACATATACTTTAACATTCAAAACCCATACTTATGTCAAACCAAACTCCACCCTCACATCAATGTATATTACCACATACTTCTTTAAGCACAATAACATAAAGAGTCACCATTTATCAAGGAATATTTGTTTTCACAGCAATACAACTATTTTTTCCTTTTTCTTTTTATTTTTTCAATTCAATCGGCTCTTACTTTTTCAAAACAGTGCACCTTTCTCCTTATTTCATTAGTTCCACTCAAAAGCCAAACCAACCACCCCACGCTTTAACTTTTATACAATTCATAACAATTCAAGTGCTCATGTGAGGTTAAAAGGTTCAAGTAGATGGTTAATTCAAACAAATGGGTAAGTCATGTAATGTGGTTGCCAAAGAAACAAGATTACATGCTCAAAGGGGTTAACTACGATACATAACAATTAGGCGGGTAAAATATACATATCTGGCTCAACAAAGAAATGCTATCATTTCCAAGACTGAACAAAACTACTATTTTGCTTTGCAAACACAAGGGTCAAGTTCTAGACATCAAATGCAATGCACAGAATAACACACAAACCTCACACACACATGGCACATAACTCACTCAGGATTGGTTTCATCAAGACACTCTAGTCAAAGCAGTTAAGCAAAGTTAAGCTTATACAATTTAAGGTACTTATACACGAGTCAAAAAATGAGCCTAAGTGTCACAACAAAGTACTCACTATTCTCAAGGCATAACAAAGTCAAGAGATATTGCTTCAATTTAATTCATCTCACACTCACTCCTACTCCTAAAAAAATAAAACTAACTACACCCGGTTCAAACAAAATCCTCGAAAAAGAACAACAGCACAAAACAAAACCAAGGGGGAATTTCTACACTACCTAACAAAAGAAATTTTTTTTTGTCTTTTTCTTTCGACTTAAATCCCTCAAGAAAATTGTCTAATAGATCTATCGTCAGGAAAATTCCAATATTTTCTATTTTGAAAGGAAATTATTCAATTAAACTAAAACAACTAAAATAGCATGGAAAGTCACCCAAACAATCTCCTCATCCCACACTTAAAATTGTGCATTGTCCCCAAGGCGCACCCATAAATACTGTCACACCTCCTTTTTACTACCCCGGATGGGGGTATAAGGGAGTTTTTCCAATTTAAGTGGCAATTGAAACGGGATTTTTTATTTAAAATTCAGAGTCGCCACTTGGAATAATTTATGGTGTCCCAATTCATCGGTTTAAAATCCCGAATCGAGGAAGTAATGACTCTGTTTTACAGTCTGCGAAACACAAAAATTCGGGTAAGGAATTCTGTTAACCCGGGAGAAGGTGTTAGGCATTCCCGGGTTCCGTGGTTTTAGCACGGTCGCTTAACTATTATTAATTGGCCTAATTATTTGACTAATTACATGTTTTAAAGCCTATTGTGCCTTTTTAACCTTTTATCCACTTTTAATTGAAGTAGGGTGGGTCGAGTCACGCCAGCGTGCACTCGAATTTTGGCTGTGACTACGCCACAGGAACCGTACCCATAGTCACGATAATTTATTTAATTAAACGGTTTGATGGTCGAATCACGCCAGCATGCACTCAAATTTTGGGGTTATGTATCATGACTATGCCACGGAAACCGTACCCATAGTCACGATAATTTATTATTAATCGTGCCTAATATTTTCCAACCCCGGGTGGTCGTCCTAAGCATGCTACTAGTGATTTAATTAATATATGAGTAAAATAAATTAAGGTCAATTTCCTTCACTTTTTAAAGTCAACTCCCATAACCCATTTGTTTCCTCACCTAATCTGCAACGGGCTCAACAGAAATCATACAAGTTTTCCTAAATCGGTTTAGTCAAACATCTTTCTTTAATCAATCCCAACAACTGACTTTGCTCTGCAATATACTAAACTAATAATCAAAGGATAAGTAGTTAGGCAAGCAAGCAACATTATCATAAATGGAACAGCAAAGTAGTAAAAGATTAAACCTCAACGTAAAACCAAGATTCCCCTTCTGTTTTGCTTAAATTGATAGTAGAAATATCGATGATCGATCTGATATTCGAGAAGCAAACAGGGACGACTATGAGAACGGTGAACTTAGGACCGTAATCACGGCCAATGACTCCGAACGAAAAATCAACCGGCGACCTCGAAACGGATCAAACTCAACTAACTAAACCTTGGACAAACATTTTGGTGTTTCAGTTATTTTTGAGTGAGCCACAGCAACCGAACAACAACGAGAAACAATAAAATTAACACAAAACTTCAATTTCCAAATATGAAGTTACAGCTTTTCAATCAACGGAACTTCGGTAATTACAACAACTGAGTTAAGACAAACAACAACAAGAAACATGAACGGGCAAACTTGAACCAAAAACGGCAACTCGAATCTCGACGAAAGCCTCAACTGATCTCCATCATGTATGTATAGAGGATTGTGAAATCGTTTCTCTGTGCTATTGAGTGCAACGTATAATTCTCTCCCTTTCTTCACTCTCAGTGTGTGTGTTTGTTTCTGCTACTGGAGGCGGGCAACCACTGGTGGAGCGAACTTTAACGTTTGGTTTCTAGAGTAAAGGAGATGGGTGAGGGTAGTGGGGTGCGGCGGCGGCTGTTGGGAGATGGAGGGGAGTCCGGCAGCGGCAGGGGTGGGGCACCTCGCTGGCGGCGGTGGCTCCTCCTTGGAGATAAGGAGGTCCGGCGGATGATTTGTTTTTGTAGAGAAGGGAGTTCAGCTATGTGGTTAGAGAAGGGAGGGGTGGTGCGGCGGTTTTTCCGACGAGTTTTAGAAAGTGGTGGCGGTGGAGGGGTGAGGGGGATGTCGAAGTCTAGGGTTTTTTTCTTGTTTTTTTGTCTCCTATTTGCTGATTAGGTGGTGTGTTCGAAAAAAAAAAGATGAGGGTATTTAGGGTGTTATTTAGGGAAGTGGGTATTGGGATTTTGAAATTGGGCCAAAGACCAAAAATGGACCTTACAACCCAAAAGCGCACTCTTCCTTCTAAAAATGATATAAAATTTTTAATTCTAAAAATATTAATTAAAACTTAATTAATTAAATATTAAAATAAACTCATTTTTTGTTTTTTTTTTTAATTTTTGTACTTAAAATAAAGTAAAAGAGTTAAAACTAGTTAAAATAACGATATTAGGCCTAAACTAAATATTAAACGATAAAATGTATAAAATTTCGGGGAAGGTCAAAAATTACATGTCTAGTAGGCAGGCCAAAGTCTGAAGCACTAGTAGCTCATGGGTTACTTAGACTTCTCTCATGCCTGATCCTTCATGTGGGTACCTCACACTTATTTCCAACCATCTGGTTTGCTGTTGCATCCTTCCAATGGCTTTCCTTTTCATGCTCCTAAAAAAAATCAAAAATCGACACTACAAAAACAATACAATTAAAAAACTTTAATAAAATGAACGAAAGCAGTAAAGTTGGGTTGCCTCCCAACAAGCGCTTGATTTAACATCGCGGCACGACATGAACTACTTTTTGCCTCCACCCCGAGCTTATGAATTGAACCCCAAATTTTGATTCAAGCTTATAATTATGCTCCTGGGGTGGTGGAACAAATCTAACTAGCCCAAGGAAACTATGTAGTATTCTGCACTTCTTGGCCTTTAGCTGAGGTGTGTAATTCCGACTTTCTGGCAAGAAGAATACCAGAATGTAGGCACCTTGTTCCTCATTCCTTGACTCCTCAAGTGGCCCGGATGACTTTATTTCTATATCATCATCCAAGCATAATGTGGAAAAGTGCTTGAGGTGTGGACCAATGCGCTCAACTACATGAACATTGGAACTTTCCACTTCCTCAACACCCATGACACTAGAGTCAGCTAAATATCTATCATCACTAGTATCACTTCTACAACATCGACATCCTCAAAATCTAGTTCGATTGATTGTTGGAGTTCTACTCTGACCTCCTTTGTTAGCACCTCGATTTCTACATCTAATACATGCTCCTTTTGGCTACTATCCACAAAATTGCCTTGCTGAGCATTAAAAGCTTCGACCACTTGACTCACTTGAGCCTCCAAGTTGCGAATAGTTGCCTATTGTCTGCAGTTGTTTCTCATTATTTTGTTCCAGGAGGCACTTTAACATATTTTTGATCTCCTATAGGTCAGCTTCCCTGGGTTATTTGTCCCTATTTACTTCACCAGAAAAAGTAGAACTATCATAGTAAGATATTAGGAGAGGATAAGAAATATATGCACAATCATGAAATTACCATCTTGACCACCACATATGTCACACGCATTCCACACATAAGATTGAGTTGGTGCACATAACTCGCTCTCGGGAATATTTTGATAATTTTGCAAGGGGTGGTTTCCTCCACAATATGCATAAGGAGGATAAAAAGTAGAATTACCAACATCAAAACTCTCATAATTCCAGGATGCCATGTCTCTCACGTCAAAAATAAAAATTTTAAAAATAATCAGATACAAGAAAACAAAAATAAAAGTTTAAACTTGCAACCTAGAAATATGTACACCTACAGCTACACTATTAGTTCCCCGGCAACGGCACCAAAATTTGATCACGCCCAACTCTAGTCCTATAAAGGATAAGTGATCACTGCAAATATAATCTGGTCTAAGATTTCGGAGTCGAATCATACAGAGAACTAAGGTTTTGCCATAATTGTTCAATATCGCTAAGAAGACAAGCTCGAATAAATTGCTAAGTTCTAAAGATTAAGATTCTTATATCTAACTAATTAACTAAGAAAATAAATCAGTAAATTAACAACTAAAGATACTAAGGGTTGGAGATTAAATTTAGGAGGTCTAGAGTTATGATTTTCCCAAATGTTGGAATCCTTCCCGCTATGTTCCCCGCAATTTTGCCTATGTATTCTCTACTAATCGTGAGCAATTTTGGTGCCATAATTCTCTCTTGAGAAACCAAAACAATTTACTAGACATATGCTCTCAAACTACACTAGTTGGCTTTGTCTAACCACTCATTATGACCATGTCAAGGCTTTCTTATTTCTAAATCTACCTTTAAACCCGATGTATTTATTTCTCACATACGTTAGGGGTGACGTTGTTCAACAATCGCCTAAATATGTATCCTTTCTCAAGAAACACATAATAAATAGGCACAGTCAATCGATGGCCATTCAATCAACTAAAATAAACACGTAGTTGAACAAATAGACAAATTCAAAGGTTAAATTATATTAAAACATAGTAACAAGAATTCATCCTCCAAGAGGTTCAATCAAAATATTAGATAACAAATTAGTTACTCATAATAGTATGTAAAACTACAATACTAAAATTCATAACCAATAATAGAAATAGGAAGAAGGAAGTGAAAAACTCGTATAAGAATTCTCTTCTTTGCTCCTAGTGTGTTCTTGCCTACTTAGGTCTAAAGTGTGTCAAAAGTCCTCAAAATACAATTTTTACATGTATATATACCAAGTAGGGTCGGGCCCAAATAAATATACCTTCTCCTACGCAAAAAAAGACACTTTTTCCGGATAGGACGTGTGCGGACACGGATCAACCGCGGATTTTGCCCAGTTCACTGCCCCATTTGCAAGGTTAGTGCACGGCCGCGCACTTGTCGCGCATTTCTCACCTTGTTCTGTTTGGAACTTGGAAAAACGTAAAACATGAAAGTTGTATCCCTTTGAATCATATTTCCAACCATATATTGTGGAGCCCAAATGGAGTTCTAAGAGAAAGGTTATGTGCATTTTACTAGAAAGTGCGCAATATTCCTACTCGATTCTTCGTTCGTTATTAACTATCATCTGTTGATACCCGAACACGATCCTGTCTTAATTCCTTGGGCTTTTAATCATACTTCAAAGATTCAAATCACTTGAATTCATTTCATAACATCTACATAGCTCGGAATCACTCCTATAAGGCATAAAACACACAATTAGTGCAAAACACTAGCGATCAAAGCTCAAACTCAATTAAAGTGCAGTAAATTAGAGTGTAATAAGCGACTAAAATACGTAATTATAGCCTATCATCAACTGACTCCACCTTCTTAGGATCTACCTTGATCCCATCACTCGACACTACATGACCCAAGAATGCCACTGAGTCAAGCCAAGACTCACACTCAGAAAATTTTGCATACAACATCTTCTCTCTCAAAGTTTGAAGCACAGTACTCAGGTGCTGCTCATGATCTTCCTGAGTCTGGGAATACACTAGGATGTCGTCAATAAACACAATGATGAAAAAGTCAAGATAAGGCTGAAACACAATGTGCATCAAATGCATAAAGGCTGATGGGGCATTGGTCAACCCAAAAGACATGACAAGAAACTCATAGTGACCATATCTGGTCCTGAAAGCAGTCTTCGGGATGTACGGCTCCTGAATCTTCAACTGATATAGCCTGAACGCAAGTCAATCTATGAAAACACCCTGGAACCCTGTAACAACAACAACAACAACAAACCCAGTTTGATCCCACATGTGGGGTCTGGCCTGGAACCCTGTAACTAATCAAATAAATCATCAATGCAAAGGCAATGGATACTTGTTATTCACTGTAACCTTGCTAAGTTGGAGATAATCAATACACATACGCATAGAACCATCCATTTTTCTTCACAAACAAGACCGGAGCACCCCAAAGTGACACTGGCAAAATGAAGCCCTTATCAAGCAACTCCTGCAACTGCTCCTTCAACCCCTCCAACTAAGGAGAAGCCATATGGTAAGGAGGAATAGAGATGGGCTGAGTGACCGACAATTAATCAATGCCAAAATCAATATCTCTGTCAGGCGGCATGCCCGAAAGATCAGTTGGGAACACATCTGGGAAGTCCCTCACTACTGGAACTAACTCAACTGTAGGGGTATCAATATTGACATCTCTCACATAGGCCAAATACGCATCATACCCCTTCTCAACCATTCCCTGAGCCTTAAAAAATGAAACGACCATGCGGGGAGTATACTATAAGGTACCCCTCCACTCTAATCGCGGTAATCCTAGCATAGCCAGCGTCACGGTCTTAGCGTGACAATCAAGAATAGCATAATGGGGCGACAACCAGTCCATAGCCAAGATAACATCAAAATCTATCATGTTGAGAAATAATTAATCGGCTCTGGTCTCAAAACCACTAAGATCAATCAAACATGACCGATATACGCGGTCCACAACAAGAGAATCTCCCACAAGATTAGATACATAAACAAGGGAACCCAAAGAATCCCGAGATACCCCCAAATGTGGAGCAAAATAAGAGGACACATATGAATACGTAGAGCCTGGGTAAATAATACCGATGCATCCCTATGACATACTGGAACAATACCTGTTATGATTGAGTCGGAAGAAACTGCCTCTGAACGAGCTGGAAGATCATAATACCTGGTCTGGCCTCCCCCTCTAAGGCGACCTCGACCTCCACCTCGAGCTTGCTGAGTGGGGGAGGGGCAGCTGGGGCTGGAAGCATGGCCGGAGGACCCGGTGGAGCACATGGTGGATGAGAAGTCTGTGGAGGTGCACCCCTCCTAAGTCTAGGGCAATCCCTCACCATGTGGCGAGTATCACCACACTCAAAACAACTCCTTCGAAGGACGCGATAGCTGTGACTGGCTCGGGCTAGGTCTGTTGGACTGGCCGTTAATAGCACCCCGAGCAGGAGGCACACTGGATACTGGTGGTGCATAATAAGACTCCTGAGGCCTGACAGGAGCTGGAACACCACTGGAGGCTGGAAGAGCTGAATGAACAAGGCGACTCACAAAACCCCTACCATGGCGAGTTGCTGGGGCACGAGCTCCAGAATAATAACTAGTCTCTTGAGACCTCTTGGCCTCTCTCTCCTCTCTATTCCGGGTGAGCATGCCTTCCACTATCCTGGAAATACTCACGACCTGGTGATAAGAAATATCCACCTCCAACTCCCTAGCCATACTGGTTCTGATACTGGGGTGGAGTCCCTCAATGAAGCGGCGAACCCTCTCCCAAACTGTGGAAACCAAGGTCGGTGCATGTCGGGCCAACTCACTGAAACTGACTGCATACTCCGACATAGTCATAAAACCCTGGCGCAATTGTTCAAACTCCGCGTGCCAAGCATCCCTGAGGCTCTAAGGGACATACTCATGAAAAAACATATCTAAAAACTAAGTCCAATGAGTGAGGCAGCCTCGTCCTGACTAATCAGCTCATAGGCACGCCACCACTGATAAGTTGTTCCTCTCAGCTGGAAAGCAGTAAAAGAAACCCCATTCATCTCCGTTATTCCCATAGTGCGGAGAATACGATGACACTCCTCTAGAAAACCCTGAGCATCCTCTAAAGCTAATCCGGTGAAGGTAGGTGGGTGGTACTTCTTGTACCTCTCATGTCTAATCTTCTCTGCCTCAGAAACAGCCGCCCTGGTCTTATGCTGAACCGGAGCCCCTGGTGGAATAGGAATAAACTCTAGGGCCTGATCAACCTGGACCCATGCTCAGGAGTACAGGCTGCGAGAGTTTGTGCCCCTCCCCCGGCCTGGGATTTGGCGCGGAATCAGCTCAGCATGAGCTAACGTGCTGAACATGCTCATGAATAGAGCGAGAGCCTCCTAGAGGGCTGGTGCAGCAATACGAACCTCCAGTGTTTGTCTTCGAGTTGGAGCTACTGGGGTCTTCTCTGTCGCAGCTCGCGCGAGTGCTTTGGTTGCAGCGCGTGGTCGTCCTCTACCCCGAACCCTGCCCCTCCCTTAGCGGCTCTAGCAGGGGGCTCGGGTGCCTGATTGTCAAATCTCCCAGTACAGGTCCTCACAATCGGTGAGAAAGAATAGAATAGAGAATTTTAGAATTTGATATCAATAACTCGCACGACAAGGAAATCAAAGAAGTACGATTGTTCTTAACAGTTCCATAGGCTCCCGAAGCTAAGTTCAGACGTCTTCGTACCGATCCGCGAGACTCTAGTAAACCGGCATATGACTATGAACCTAGAGCTCGATACCAACTTGTCACGACTCATTTCTCCCTCCGTAAGACATTGTGGTAGAACCTAGTCGCTACGACTAGGTAAGCCTAATAATTTCGAAATAACGAAAAATAAAGCAGTGATTTAACAACTAAACTTCAACGGATATGCAAGACAGGGGGATCTCCCGAAATACCGTCTCGTACTCCTAAACGTAAATGTGCAGCGGGATCTCCCGGAATACCGTTTCGTAGTCCCAAAGTAAATATGAAAGACAGGGGGATCTCCCGAAATGCCGTTCCGTAGTCCCAAAGTAAATATGTAGCCAAACAATAGACTTCAATAGTTACGACGCAAAATCTTACAATTTAATCTTAGTACAGGTTAAGGAAGACAGGTAAAATTACTAAACTTGTTGCATGTAGTTCATGTAAACAGTTCAGGCAAGTAGACATGCTTTCTTAGTCTAACAGCATACTACACATGCTGATATGTTCAAATAAGAGGAAAGACAGGTTATTATTGAAAATCAGGTTTTTACAACAATTAGCCTGTGTACGTACTCCTCACCTCACGTACACGACGCTCATATATCAAAACAATACCAATCCTAAGGGGAGTTCCCCCACATAAGGTTAGGCAAGCCACTTACCTCGAACCAACCGCAAATCAATCTGAAATAATGCTCTTTCCATAGATATTCGACTTCGAATGGCCCAAATCTAGCCAAAACCAATTACATAACTACAAGAAACCAATCCAGCGAACGGAATCAAAAAGCCTCCCGGGCCCACATCTCGGAATCGGGTAGAAGTTACCAAATATGAACACCCATTCACTCACGAATTCACTTGTACCAAAATTATCCATATCTGGTGCCTAAATCCCACTCAAAGCTCCATTTTCCCAACTTTCTCACTCAAATTCCTTAACTAAACGAAGAGTAAAACAATATATTAATTAAATATAACCAAAATCGAGTTAGGAATCTATTACCCAATAACTTCCTATGAAAATCCTTCAAACTTTCGCCTAAATCCGAGCTCTCCAAGCCCCAAAATGAAAATGAGATCAAACCCTTGAAATTTCCCCTTTTTATGCCCAGCGAACTCGCTTCTGTGAGCCCAGAACCGCACCTGCGGTGCTAGGACTTCGCACATGTAGATTTTCATTAAATATCTAGGCTTCGCACCTACGCATCAAGACCAATTCTCCTAAGTATAATTTTCGTCCGTTAAGCACCCGAAACTCACCCGAGGCCCCGGGACCTCAACCAAACATACCAACCAATCCTAAAACAGCATAAAAACTTAGTCGAGCCTTCAAACCACATCAAGCAACATCATAAACACGAATTACACACGAATTCAAGCCTAATGAACTTTGAAATTTCTAAATTCTACAAACGACGTCGAAACATATCAAATCTCGTTGGAATGACCTCAAATTTTACACACAAGTCAAAATTAACACCACGAACCTACTCCAACTTCCAGAAATCCAATCCGAACCCGATATCAAAATTTTCACTGCCGGCCGAAATCGCCAAAATTCTAACTTTTGCCAATTCAAGCCTAATTCTATGACGGACCTCCAAATCACATTCTGGACGCGCTTCTAAGTCCAAAATCACCTAACGGAGCTAACACAACCATCAAAATTCAAATCCGAGGTCATTACACACAAGTCGACATCCGGTCGACTTTAAGATTCCAATTAAGAGACTAAGAGCTCGTTTGGACATAAAAATTTTTTCCTTTTTTCCATAAAAATTTCACCTTTTTTTTTCGAAATCAGCGTTTGTTCATAAAAATATTAATTTTCATTTGAAGATGCATTTTGAAAATTTTCGAAAATTTGAAAAACTCCAAAAGGGTGTTTTTCAAAATTTTCACTCACAAAACTTCAAAATTTACCCAAAATTATATTCATGTCCAAACACAACTCTAAATTTCAAATGCCATTTTCACTTGAAATTTCTTTTCCCCATATTTTTGGAATTTTACAATTCTTATGTCCAAACGCCCACTAAGTGTCTCAATTCACTCTGAAACCCAAAACGAACCCTCCCGGTAAGACACAATAGCAGAAATGGATACAGGGAAAGCAACTAATGGGGGATCGGGGTTCTAACTCTCTAAACGATCGGCTGGGTCGTTACATAAATATGCTACTGTCAAAAAAGTCAAAAGGGCGCCTAGAAATTTTATCTTCCTTCTTTTATTCCATAAATCCTATTCTACAGTATAAATAAAAAACTATGACCCGGTTCAAGTTAAATCCTATGGAAAATAACCGAGGCACAAAGAAAAATCACGGGGGATTACTACTGCCTACAAAAAGAAAAAATATCAATTTTGAATTTCTCTATTTATTTATTTTTTGTCAGACTTTAAACCCTCAAGAAATTTTTTTAATAGATCCATCGTGGAGAAAAGTCTAATCTTTTCCATTTAAAAAAATATTATTCAACTGACTCAGCTAAAATAGCATAGAAAGTCACCTAGACAATCTCCTCACCCTACACTTAAAATTGTGCATTGTCCCCAATGTACACCATATTAATAACATGTTAAAAGAAACCCCCTGGTAGGCCAAAGGCCAAAGCACTAGCAGCTCATGGGATACTCAGACTTCTCCCAGGCCTGGTCATTCGTGTGGGTACCTCACCCTTAGTTCCAATCGTCTGGTTTGTTGTTGCATCCCTCTAATGGCTTTGTTTTCCATGCTCCTAAAATATAAAAAATCGACACTACAAGAATATTACAATAATAAAAAATAAAAACGGATATACAAAACTCAACCTTTTTTTTCTGAGTCCGAAACCGAAATATTGTCTTTTTGGACTCAAAATACTTAAATGAGTGAAAATAAAATTTAGTTACCAAAATATGTAAAACGCGACTATGAACAACGTTTTACCTTAACAGCCGTTTGGGGGGCGTTAAGGTAAAACGCGGTTTATTACTGCGTTTTACGTAAAACACTTTTAATAATGTGCTTTACCTGGAAAGTGATAAGACGTCTATGTAAAGCACGATTCATTTACGCGTTTTATATAAAACACACTAAAACCCCGCGCTTTACCTATATAAGTATCGCCCCCTTCCCTTTCCCCCCTCGTTTTGGACAAAAACAAC
>ML256476.1:0-12247 GCA_005239495.1 Nicotiana undulata | reverse complement strand
CCGATTAACTCGATAAAAAATTCGAGTGGACCCTGCCCGTCTCACAAAAACTAATCAAAGTTGGTCCCACATCCTAGCCAAGCCATCTATTGTTGCGGGTTGCTTGTTTCGGAGTCAAATTTTCAAATCTTCAACTTTCCGAAAAATATAAATCGAGGTGTTCCGATTAAGTTTGTCCAAACTCGTATAAATATTGCATATTAGTTGTTTTGAATGTGTTCCATGTTGTTTTGTATTTTTTTGCGATTAAATTGGTATGTTATATTTATCGAGACTAAGATATTAATGTTCTAAAAAATATGTAAAAATTGTGAAATAGTTATTATTTGTTAATAAAAATGTTAATAAATTACTATTACTGTTTTATATGTATTTTTGTAAAATTTTTGTGATTACCATATATTTTTTGTGTTTTATCCGGTTTATATTATTTATTTTCTTAAAGACTAGTAATATAGTGCTCTTTTAAGGTATTAAAATGTAGAGCTTTTTAGCGTAGTAAAATGTAGTGCCATTTAGCGTAGTATAATGTAGTGCCTTTAGCGTAGTACAATGTAGTGCCTTTTAGCGTAGTATAATATTGTGCCTTTTAGCGTAGTTTCCCTGTAGTTTAAGTATCTCTTATACTCAAAAATAATCCAAAATAACTGATAGATCAAACAAACTTTGTCCAATTATAGTCAACATATAATTGGCGCTACTGGGCCGCAAATATCGAGCCTGGAACCCATATATGAATATTTAATACTTAAATATTGTATAATTATAAAATATAATTATTTAATTTATGAACAAACATATAAAATTATAAAACTAACATGTAAAATAATAAAACTAACACATAGAAGAATTCAGGATAAATTAGTGTTACTGGACCGCAAATATTGAGCCTGGAACCCATATGTGAATATATATTATATAAATTAATTATTTAAATTACAAACTAACATATAAAATTAGAATAAAACTAACACATAGAAGAATTCAGGATATCTTGGTGCTACTGGGCCGCAAATATCGAGCCTGGAACCCATATGTGAATACATAATTATATAAATTAATTATTTAATTTACAAACTAACATATAAAGTTATAATAAAACTAACACATAGAAGAATTCAGAATATCTTTGTGCTACTGGGCTGCAAATATCGAGCCTGGAACCCATATGTGAATATTTAATTATATAAGTTAATTATTTAATTTACAAACAAACATAAAAATTATAATAAAACTAGCACATACAAAAATTCAGTATATCTTGGTGCTACCGGGCCTCAAATATCGAGCATGGAACCCATATGTGAATACATAATTATTATTTAATTATGTCAATATGTAATAACTATTTAATTATAAAACTAACATGTAATTAATGTTGTTTAATTTACAATAGACAACATGGAGGTGCCGCATATGCATCCCGGACCTTCCAGCGATGAGCTACTGTCTTTACAGAGCGATCATAGGTCCACCCACATATGGGAGGGAGAGTTACTGGCCCATTGTCTCCGCGTCAGGAGAGTGGACGACATGTGGGAATTTCTACATGACAGAGTTATCAATCCCCGTGTAGTCACACTCCTGCAGGAGACGGGTTTCTACAGGATTTTAGAGTCGGGCGGCTGCAGTTCGATTGGTCTTTGGTCACGGACTTAATAGAGTGGTGGCGACCGGAGATGCACACATTCCACCTGCCCATTGGCGAGGCCACCATCAAACTGCAGGACATAGAGATTTTATATGGGTTGCCCGTTGATGGACACCTCGTTGCTCTGCCTCCGGCCATGAGAGAGATGACAGGTCCGCAGTACCTGGACATGCTGCAACAGCTCACTGGTTTCCGACCACAAGATGAGAACGCATGAGATGGGGCCAGTCGTCATCAGTTGGCGCCTGTTCGAGTGTATTTGGAGATGTTGCACCCCGACATCACTAGAAATACAGATAATCTACATATTCGTCGGTATACGAGGATGCTGCTACTCCTTATGTTTGGAGGGGTCTTGTTCCCCAACACTTCGGGGAACCTAGTCAGCTTGAGGTTTCTCCATCATCTTTAGCGGCTAGAGGATTTACCCCAGTACAACTGGGATGCTGTTGTTCTCGCCTACTTATAGAGGTATATGTGCCAGGCGAGCATGGGCACCCAGAGTGACGTTGGTGGATTTTTGCCGCTACTACAGGTGACAACATATTGCCTATATTTTATTCATTTTAACATACATAGTAAAAATATATCTTAAATTTTGCGTCAACTTTTTATGTTAGGTTTGGGCTTGGGAGCAGTTCCTGCAGTTGCATCCACCTCTACCACCATTGCCTCTGGATGTACCACCTCTGTTTCTCCCTCTAGCTAGGAAGTGGATTCTCCGGTGGGGATATACGCGTGAGTGTGAGGCTCGACTTAATCTCCCCCTTTGCAGGGATTTGTTGGATATGCTAGAGGGCGTACGGGTAAATGTATACCTAAGTTTACTTAGCATAGATTCACATGTGTTGCGTATACTCACGTTTTCTATTGTTACTTAATTGTGCATTTGGGCGACAAATAGCGACGAGTTGATTGGTGGCCTGCCCGATTATTGCTCGGCCAGCCGACTTATTTGGAGCTCTTCAGTCCCGCTGATGTGCCTCAATATTGTGGAGCATCATGTCACGGAGTGTGTACTTCGCCACTTTGGTCGTCCGCAGTATATACCGAGTGGGCCTACATGGGATCCCACACATTATCAATGGGATGATCGTTCCAAGGTGAACGACACATATGTAGCATGGCTAGAGGCGCAGGTCCATACTTGGGACCGGCGAGCTGACCTGATCCCCCTCCCCCCTTCACAAATCCAGACGGAGACTATTCAGCTCTATATGCCCTGGTACCCCTGCGTTACCCGATTTTTTGTCGGGAACCCCATTCATCAAGCTGGCGGTCGGTACGTTCCATACTCCAGGCGGCACGAGGCACTGGTATGTTATTTTGTATCCTACTTATATAACTTTAACTTAGCGTTCTGTAATTTATATTTTACACGTTGTGCAGGCTATTGGCCTACATCTATTCCACCAGTTTGGACTGCAGATGCAGAAACATATCGGCGAGGGAGCGACCACTTTGCACGAGTATGGCCGACAGGTTACTGAGCTGGCTGCCTGAACACTACAACGAGTCTTAGAGGCCGAGCACTTAGCGCACGTCCCTGCTTATGTGGTGCCAGAGCACTACCATCGAGGCAGGGCTGTCCCACGAGACAGGGGCGCCCCACGAGGCAGGGCTCTCCCACGGGGTCATGGGGGCCGGCGAAGAGGTGGTCCCCAGCAAGGGGGCGTTGAGGCTCCTATTGAGGCACCTGTTGAGGATGTTGCAACTGATCTGCCTGGTGACCTCCATCAGCCAGACGAGCATGAAAGCAACATGCCGTCTTTCAGCCTTCAGCTACCGTTCACTCCAGCAGCATCGCAGGTGACCCTGTCAGATCCATTGTTGATCACGGGCATCCCCAACACCGGAGATGATTGGGAGCAGTACGTTTCAGGCCCACCAACCGCTGCTGAGGATTGGTTGAACCGAGCTGCAGATGGTGGGCGCCGACTGAGTTATGGCTCATTGTCGACGAGTGCTGGGGATCTTTCACACGCGCATCTATGTTTGTATTATTATTAAATTTAAATTTGTTTTTATCTCATTGATTCGTCGTAAATAACTTTATTTATCATCCCAACAATAATTGATCATACATTTTTTGCCGCACTAGCACCTTGGTACATAAAGACGCTCAGACATTTGTTAAAGCGAAAGAAAAACCCTGCTTTTATGAAAAGGTTTTGCTATTTGTTATGGTTAAGCGCAGAAAATAACTAGAATTCACTCGTTATTTATAGGCATTGAAACACACATAACGTAGTATTTAACTGCGCTATATATATTCACACAAAACGTAGTACTTAACCGCGCTATGCTTCGCGTGTTAAAGATTCATTCTGATACAAAACAATTTTTTCCGCAGGCGGACAACTTTTCAGATCGACAAGACAACGCACATAACGTAGTATTTCACCGCGCTATATATATTCACACAAAACGTAGTATTTAACCGTGTTATGCTTCACGTGTTAAAGATTCATTCTGATATAAAATAGCTTTTTTCGCAGGCATGCAACTTCTCAGATCGACAAGGCAACACACATAACGTAGTGTTTAACCGCGCTATATATATTCACACAAAACGTAGTATTTAACCGCGTTATCCTTCGCGTTTTAAAGATTCATTCTGATACGAAACAACTTTTTTCGCAGGCGGGAAGTTTTTCATATCGACAAGACAACACACATAACGTAGAATTTAACCGCGCTATATATATTCACTTACTTATCAAGCATCTTCCTCCTCTGACAGTGTAGTTTTCTAATAATTTTAGTGTGAAACTCGAAAGTGAACGTAAAAATTTTCCATTTTTAATCCAATACTATTTTTTATTACATGAACGGGAGGGAGAAATTCATTAATTTACTCAACTGAAGAATGTTAAATAAGATTTAACAATAATGGAAACATAATTTTATTTGATACATATTGCAACATAAGCAAGTACATACACTTATTACAACGACATTACGAAAACAAAACACTATGTGTATCCTTGATAGTTGGGCACATTAGATGAACTTCCACCAGGAGCTCAATTACCACTGCCACCCAAACCAGCTGAAGGACATTTACGACGGTCGAGTCCTGTTTGCGAGCATATGCCACATTTACGCGCATAAACGGTATCACCAACATCCATTTGGTTCCGTATATGCGTTCTTTGTTGCACTTGTAGCTTACGCAAATAGTCATTGTTACACACCATTTTAAATAGTTCCGGTGGCCAATAATGCTCAGCACCCACTGGCTGCAACTGCCCACTATATTTGTTTAAGTATGCAGCAACACTGTATTGCCTATCAACATAGTTGGTTGGCCCTAAACCTGTATGTTGAAAGCACTTGATGGCATGTTCACACGTCATGTGGTAGATGGACCATTTTCCACAAGAACACAACATGTTGGCTTCATTTATGGTGTGTACATTTTTCCCCCGGTGTTGATGGATAGATGTGCGAACTTCAAAAATACCCCGGTTGTGATCATACTGTAAAAATGAATGTCAATGTGCTCGCCTCCTGTATTTCTCAAATCTTTTAATTGGTATTGACATAAATTCAACACCCATGTCCATCAATTCCGATGCACTTCTATGCCTTTCAACAAACCGCTCCGCCATCTTTTTGAATGTCATTCGGACCATGGAAGTGACAGGCAATCCACGTGCAGACTTTAATAATATGTTGAAAGACTCTGACACATTTGTAGTCAGGGTTCCCCATCATCTGCCACCATCCACTGCAATGTCCACTTGTGAAGCTCATGTCGCATTAACCATGATAGGCACTTTCGTCTAACTGCCAGATCAATTCCATGCGCCTTATGAATTTGCACTGATGGTGATCAGTTGCAGCCATCAACATTAAATCATGCAAGTCCTTGTTGGGATATTTCTTCTGAAAATTGGCCTTCAAGTGCCTCATACAGTAACGGTGGTATGCATAGGTTTCCTGCCATTCAGGCAAATACTCTACAGAACTTAATATACCACCATGCCGATCAGATATTAGACAAATACCTGAACGTTGTTTGACAACGTGCTGCTTCAAGTGGTTAAAAATAGTTTCCACGTCTCTTGGCTTTCATTGGCACAAATGTCAAAGGCTAGTGGAAATATTTGTCCATTAGCATCTACTGCAACAACTATCAACAACTTAATATCATACTTTCCATAGACATGAGTACCGTCTATGGAAATTACTGGACGACAATGCACAAAACCATCAATTGCTGGTTTAAATGCCCAAAACACGTATTTGAATATATATTCCTGTATTCCCAGACTCCGATCAAGCTTCCATTCAACAACAGTCTCGGGGTTAAAGTGTTTCAATGCGGCCATGTGCCTGGGTAGAGCTGCAAATGACTTATCCCAGTCACCATAAACAATTTCAAACGCACGTTTGCACCCGAGATATGCCTTTCTTTTGGTAATGGTATGGCCATATTCCTGGTGGACTGATGTAATGCACTCTTTGATTTTGTACCTTATGGACGCTTCAAGGTGTGGAAATCAAGTCAAGATCCAACTTGTAGTGATTCCCATTGAATGTGTCCATTTCACAAGTGTGGGTGGCAATGTATTTACCCACTTTTCACAAACCCATTTTCTTCTTGCTCGCACGCAGCATCCAATGACAACCCGTAAACCATCTACGGTAAACAACCTTGTATACATCCGAACTTGACTCCCATACCATCATCTCACGGCACTCTCTTACGTTGTACATTTTTGCAGCCCCGGTTAGGCGAGCTTTATCCGAAAAAAACATGCCTTTTGCCAGCACCACTAGTCTAGACTCATCCCACATTGATGTTTGAGTTTCGTCAAGATCCCTTGTGAGGGCATCCACATCCGGCATACTTGGAAAATTATCAAGGTAGGGAATATGCCTTGAATGAAATTGTATTGGTAAAAATAGCCTCATACGTGTACAAATTCTGGATGAATTAGCCAGCCAGGTGGACCAAATAAAACATCGCACGTGGACGTGGGAATACAAAGAAACACGGGATAAAATAGGTACGGTCGATACAAAGAATTAGCTGCAGAAAGATCATCAAAGAAGAAGAGACACGGTCACAACGAATCCGGACGCAATAATGAGCAGATTCGAAGATCAGCAATCAACGTCTTGGACGTTGTGTAACTCCTAAAATAACAGTTACGATTCACCATTGTAACGCCTATTAATGTAATAATTAGTCATTAAATAGGCTATCATGGCATAAATCCAAATGTTGTACTAGGAGAATATCCCTATAAAAGGGATAAAAATGTAACAAATAGGGACATCTGAATTCTGGGAGACTAAGCTCTTTTATTCTTTGCATATTGCTCTCGAATTTATTCTTTATTTTTCTAATTCGATTATCAGTAACCCGAGTTTATCCTAAATTAAGCTTTAGTTAAAAGATATTATTCTTTGGTTAAACAAATTGGTTCCGTTACCGGGAAACCTGATAATCATCGTTTTAGCTACCAATCGATATCCTTAAAATCATGTCGAATTCCAACAACAACAATGTAAACAATAATGACGATAACAACCAGCAAAGAATTGAAACTCCAGTTTCAACTCCTCCTCGAGGAACTCCACGAGCTTCGAGAGAACCATCTCCTGAAAGAGCTGACATTCGTAACAATAATGAACAACTAGTGGAATCAGATCAAACAAGGCAAATGATTGCTGAATACGTGGGGCAGGCTTTGCGAGAATTTGCAAGAGGATTACCACAAGTACCTCCAGTACCACCAACACTGCCTCTGAATAATACAATTATAGTAGAAAATTTGCAAGCGGGGTTAACAAATTCAACCAGGGATGAAACTCTCAATACACTTCTTGAAACACGACCAGGTACGCTACGACTAGTAATTCAAAATTACAAAATTTATTATTAACCATGCATAAGCAAATGAAAGAACAAAACGATTGCATCGAGCAAATCCCTGGTGTTCCGCCTATTATCAAAGGAATCGATGTGGATAGATATTCTCAACAACCTTGGATGCCAAGTGCAGCTCCGTTACTTATACCCAAGAAGTTTAGAATGCCTGATGTCCCCAAATACGATGGAACAACCGACCCACGTGATCACGTGACTGCTTTCACCTCTGGAGTAAAAGGCAATGATTTAACAAAAGAGGAAATAGAATCAGTCCTTGTCAAAAAATTCGGAGAAACACTCACGAAAGGAGCCTTAACCTGGTATTCTCTTCTCCCTGAAAACTCTATAAATTCTTTTGCTGAACTTGCAGATTCGTTTATAAAAGCACATTCTGGTGCACAAAAAGTTGAAAAACGAATGGAAGATATATTAAAGATAAAGTAAGGAGACAAAGAATTGCTCTGTGAGTTTGTAGATAGATTCCAAAGGGAAAGAATGCAACTACCAAGGGTGCCTGACAACTGGGCAGCTATGGCATTCACAAGTAACCTGAACGAGAAAAGTTCAGAAGCCACGAGACGAATCAAAGAGAGTCTAAGAGAATTCCCAGCCACGACATGGAATGATGTATACAACAGGTACAGTACCAAACTAAGGATTGAAGAGGATATAATTGCACGATCAAAGGATGAAGAATATCCCAAACAAGACGCCCAGAATCAGAGAAAAAGTTAGGTAAAAACAGGTATGATCCTTACTTAGGACCCTCGAGACGTGACCTACGTCCCAGGTTCGAAAATGCAAGACCTTCAGGAAGAGATACAAACTCATCCCCATCCAGATCCAGGAGTGATCGAGATGAACAATTCCGGGATATTACCCGAATTGGACACTATAACTTTAATGTAAGCAGCACTGAGATCGTCTAAATACTAAGAAGTATGGGAGACAAAGTTAAATGGCCGAAAGAAATGCGTTCTAATCCTAACAGGAGGAACCTCGATCAATGGTGTGAATTCCACAATGATCACGGCCATAGAACAACAGATTGCAGATATTTACAAGGTGAAGTAGAACATCTATTAAAACAGGGCTATTTAACAAACTTGTTTAGTGATAAAGGTACACAGGCATATATGAAGAACGGGCAGGAGCCACCAAAACCACCCTCCCCAAAATGAACTGTTAATGTCATACATGGAGGAGAAGAAGTAAACGGGATAGTATGCCAGCTAACATCAAAAGTCACGAGCACCCACGGAAAGAGGGTTCGAGAAGAAATGAGGGAAGAACAAATATCTTTTGACGACGCAGACTTTGGTGGATTAATACTTCCACACAATGACGCGCTGGTAATATCCTTACTCATTCATGACACTAACGTTAAAAGGGTGTTGATTGATCCAGGCAGTTCAGTCAATATTATTTTGATGAAAGTCATGGAAGAAATGCTAGTAGAAAACAAAATGATTCCAAAGGTTCGAGCCATATCTGGGTTCGACAATTCAACAGTGATAACTAAAGGTGAGATCGAACTCAATACTTACGCTGAAGGAGTCGTCAAAAATGCAAAGTTCCAAGTCATTAATACAGAAATGGCTTACAACGTCATCCTGGGAAGACCATGGATTCATGACATGAAAGCGGTCCCATCTACTTTACATCAAGTGATAAAATTCCCTTCCAAATGGGGAATAAGGCAAATCAGGGGTGATCAGCAAACCTCGAGGAATATTAATTCAATAACTCTTAACAACAAAAAAGACGCGGAAGAAACAACGAATTGTCAAACAGAGGCTCATCAACAAACAGGTATGGAACAAACTTCTGATCAGCTACGTACCAAAGAAATAGATATTCCAATAGGTACGGAAGAGGATAATGACGAAACAAATCTTGTAATCATCAAGAATGAGCCAGAACATGCGGACATAGACTCCAGACCAGATTTCATTCGTGAACCACAAGAAGAAGAACATATCAAAACAACTGCTGAAGAACTCGAGGTTGTTCCCATCTCTGAACAAAAGCCCGAAAGGAAACTTTACATTGGCATAAAATTGTTGGAAAGATTAACTCCAGAACGAAAAGGTATGTTAGTCAATTATTTAAAGGCTAATGAGGATTGCTTTGCATGGTCCCATTCGGATATGATAGGTATCCTACCAGAAGTGATGACTCACAAATTAAACGAAGATCCATCGTTCGTACCTGTTAAAAAAAAGAAACGAAATCAAGATCTTTTAAAAATCAAGTGATCGATGAAGAAGTCCAAAAGCTTTTAAATATAGGTTCGATACGGGAGGTAAAATATCCTGACTGGCTAGCCAACACAGTAGTAGTTCCTAAAAAGAACGGCAAATGGCGGGTATGTGTCTATTACACTGATTTAAATAAAGCATGTCCTAAAGATTCATTTCCCTTGCCACATATAGATCAAATGATCGATGCAACCGCGGGTCATGAATTGTTAAGCTTTTTAGATGCATATTCTGGTTATAACCAAATCAAAATGGACCCCTTGGATGAAGAAAAGACTTCCTTCATTACTAACCGGGGGACCTATTGTTATAATGTTATGCCTTTTGGGTTAAAAAATGCAGGTGCCACTTATCAAAGGTTAGTGACAAAAATGTTCCAAGAACATTTGGGCAAAACAATGGAGGTTTACATCGATGATATGCTTGTAAAATCAACACAAGCAATATATCATCTACAACATCTCTCTATCACTTTTGATATCTTACGCAGATACAATATGAAACTTAACCCGAAAAAATGTACCTTCGGAGTACAATCTGGTAAATTTTTGGGATTCCTTGTGTCTAACAGAGGAATAGAGGTAAATCCAGCACAGATAAAAGCTATAGAAGAAATACTTGAAATCTTGAGAAATACAAAAGTAAGTCCAAAGATTGACAGGAAGAATAGCAGCTCTAGGGAGATTTATTTCTAAATCTTCCGAAAAAAGCTTTAAATTCTTTGCAGTTCTTAAAAAGCAAAATCAGTTTGAATGGACTGAAGAATGTCAACAGGCTTCAAAAGACTTGAAGGTTTACTTGTCAAAACCACCATTGCTATCAAAGCCAAAAGAAGAAGAAAGATTATACATCTACCTGGCTGTCTCAAAAATTGACGTAAGTGCAGTACTGGTAAGAGAAGAAAAAGGTAAACAATCTCCCATTTATTATGTAAGCAAAACTTTACTAGATGCAGAGACTAGATATTCACATCTAGAAAAATTAGCTTTAGCATTAATAATGGCATCAAGAAAATTGCGTCCTTATTTTCAATGTCATCAAATTACTGTCGTAACTTCATATCCTTTAAGGAATATTTTGCATAAACAAGAACTGTCAGGAAGATTAGCCAAATGGGCCATAGAATTAAGTGAACATGATATAACATATCAACCTAGAACTGCAATTAAATCACAAATATTGGCCGACTTTGTAGCTGACTTTAGCAATAATATTACTCCTGAAGTAGAAAAGGAATTGCAACTTTTCAATGGTATAAACCCAGGTCAGTGGACCCTATTTACAGATGGCTCATCTAATATAAAAGGGGCAGGATTAGGTATTGTACTAATATCACCCAAGGGTGAAAAGATACGACAAGCAATCAAATGCTATCCAATATTTAACAATGAAGCAGAGTACGAGGCTGTTATTGCAGGTTTAGAATTGGCACAAGAGTTATCAATTGAACAAATCAAAATCAACAACAATTCACAACTGGTGGTAAATCAGATACAGGGGACTTACATCGCTCGAGAAACTCGAATGCAACAGTACCTAGAAAAGGCACGAGAACTTGTGAGACAGTTCAAAATGTGGAAAATAATACAAATACCTAGAGAGGAAAATGCTGAAGCAGATACATTGGCCAACATCGCAGCAGTTACGGACGTAACCAATAAAGACAACACTATCGTCGTACACCTCTTCCATTAGACAGTCGATCACAGCAAGAATGAGGTATCTTTCAATAATTTAACTTGGGATTGGAGAAACGAAATTCTTAACTTTTTTCAGAACGGTATCGTGCCTGAAGACAAAAAAGAAGCTCAAGCGCTCCGCCGCAAAGCAGCGAGATACTGTTTAGTTCATAGCACCTTGTATCGCAAAATGTTTGGAGGACCTCTAGATAAGTGCCTCAGACCTAACCAGACGGAGTTTGTGATAAAAGAAATCCATGAGGGCCACTATGGAAATCATGCAGGTGCAAGATATTTGGTAAAAACCTTAATCAGAGCAGGCTACTACTGGCCCAAGATGGAAGAAGACGCGGAGAATTTTATATCAAAATGTGACAAATGCCAGCGGTTCGCTAATAAAATGCACCAACCAGCAGAATTGTTACATTCTATTATATCACCATGGCCTATGGGGAATGGATATAGTAGGACCTCTTCCCCCATCTAAAAGTTAGGTACGGTTCCTACTTGTACTTACTGATTACTTCACAAAATGGGTAGAAGCAGAAGCATTCAAACAGGTGCGGGAAAAGGAGGTTAAGATTTTCTTATGGAGAAATATAATATGCCGGTTTGGAATTCCAAAGGAGATCGTGTGTGATATTGGCCCACAATTTATAGGCTCTCAAATTACAGAATTCTTCGACAGCTGGAAAATCAAACGGACCACATCAACACCATATCATCCCGTAGCTAACGGACAAGCAGAATCCACGAACAAAATCATCAT
>ML256470.1:517-71707 GCA_005239495.1 Nicotiana undulata | reverse complement strand
ATAAACAAAGGTAGACAAGCCAAAATAATAAAGTATTAGCTGGCCGACGAGGCCGCGACTGAATACATACATGCCTACACACATATAAATACATGCCAAGCCTATGGGCTGGAGACTGAAAGCTCCAAAAAGAAACCCAGAATACTGTGTCCACAATAGCCTCTAAGAGTGTCATAAGCACTATCGGGACAAGGCCCCGACTATACCCAAACTGTACAACAAAAGTAACCATCCTATGAAAGCTCCAGGAAGAGGTGGAGCTTACCAACTCACAGCTGAACCCCGTAATCCTAGCGGAGGGGTCGATCAGTGTCCCTACCTGGACCTGCATGCATGAAACAAAAATGCAGTGTCCCCAGGCAACGGGACATCAGTACGAATGAAAATGTACTGGTATGTAAGGCAAAAAGTAAAACCATACATAGCTGATGTAAAAAGGGAAATAGAGATACCACATGACACTGAAACTCTGATAGCCTCCATGGCTGACATANCTACCTGGACCTGCACGCACGAAACAAAAATGCAGTGTCCCCAGGCAACGGGACATCAGTACGAATGAAAATGTACTGGTATGTAAGGCAGAAAGTAGAACCATACATAGCTGATGTAAAAAGGGTAATAGAGATACCACCTGACACTGAAACTCTGATAGCCTCCATGGCTGACATCCGACCTCATAGTAATCAAATATGCATGGTATGCTCGTGTAATCGTATGTCGTGAATACATATATATTGATGCAAATGCATGACATACCCAACCAAATGCTAGCAATGGCGGTCTCTCCCGGTAGCTAACCGGTATCATATTGCCAACCTGTGGCTATCTGTACAATATATATAGTCTTTCGGGCAAATAGGCCCCTTACCTCCGATTATAGCTCGAAGTCCATGCATAATATGCCATGTATGATATGAACTTTGAATGCACATAATAGGCCATAACAAGAACTTAGCCAATCTTGGCTCATTGACACTCTTTTCTCATAATCTAATAATCACCTTCGTATCGCATACAAATGTCTCGTGGAACCTCATATGTTTCTTTTAATAAGCTTGAAAGCTTAACTCGACTTTTAGAAAGATAACTTAACTCTGAAGATGTTCATAAAAAGCTTAAGGTGCTTCACTTAGTCCTTATACCTGATTTCTTGATAATTAGTAAAAGCAAGTATTTCAAAAATCAAGTGTTTTAGTAGTTTAAACATAAAAATTATATTTGAGATTTTTGGAAATCGACGTATCACTTTAGAGATTTTAAAATACACTTTAACAAGGAAGAATGACTGATCGCAAATACTAAATGCCTTTATTTTTAAGTCACACAACCCAAATACGAATAAGAGTTCATATATATGGACATATAGTTAAGAAAGCCGACAAAATGACATATATAGATGCCGAATACCCTATTTAACCGAACGAGTTAAATATCAACCTAATAGCATCATGAAAATACTTCAGCTACGATATCAATGCCTTTCTCAGAAGGTCTTTCTAGCAATAGAATAGTAAAATACCACATTTCGCGTCTTAGGAATTTCCCAGAATTCGTGCTAAAAGGAAGGACGGAGCTCAGCCTTAACATATCTTTCCAACGAACGTCTGAATGCCGGTAGTTCCTTCACGAACGTTTTTCCTTACGTCCTAAGCTTCGCAAACACTATATATATGCAGCTTATACACACCTATAAACAATTAATAATTGAGTTTAAATCGANCGTTGTTCCTTACGTCCTAAGCTTCGCAAACACTATATATATGCAGCTTATACGCACCTATAAACAGTTCATAATTGAGTTTAAATCGGCAGATTTTTCATATGACCCTAACTTGACGAAACGTCCGTAGAACTTTGTAAAAACGATCATAAAAGAGTCCGAAGATGATTACCTTGGCAAACCAAGTATAAATATTGAAGAAACAACAAGAACAACAAATTCCTATCTTCCAAAAATAGCTCCAAACACAACTAATCGAAGGGGACAACAATTGCAAACGTAGAGATTAGGTTTCTAGGCACGGGGGCAAACTTTAACGATAGAAATCATCAAAAACGTACCTTAATCACTCAAAACCACCATGGAACCCTCTCTTCAGTTTTCTCACTGTTTTGGGACGAAGGTGAAATGTTTTTTGGTCTTAAAAGTCGGATTTTCCGACTTATACTACTTGTTTGACCCGACCCGGCTCGCGACCCGGTTTCAGCCCGGACAGTCTGTGGTAAAACAGTCATAACTTCTTACTCCGATGTCGGTTTGATGTGAGGTTTTTTTGGTTGCGAACTAGACTCGTAGACCTTAGATTTGGTAGGTTTTGGGTCGCATAACTGTTTATATATTGGGAGAAATTATCTGATACATTTGACCCAAAGTTTAGAAAATTTATTAGAGAAATTTACGATAACTTTTGCCGACCTTTATTTCGCAACTTGCTTGACTCCAAAAATTAACATGTGACCCGTGTGATATTATAATACCTCATAAAAAATTATTCTTATCACATTATACACTCTTAGTCTTATTCCACAGGTGCAAGTTAACTTAAACCTTTCGTACGCGCGGGGTGCTACCCGAGTCACTTCTTTAACCACAAATCTTTGTTTAAGGGATTCCTTTGACCTAAAGCTTTAGTTTTGTTCCTTGATATTACCACACATTTTCAGTATTATTCTGCCAATGTGCTATACGCAATCATATATACCTTATATAACCACGCCACGTTACGTATATTACGTAAGAGAAGAGAGAGAAAAAAACACATGGGGTCTCACAAGAATGTAACGACCCGACCGGTCGTTTTGAGATCCAGCGCGTTGTTCAACAGTTGGGAGTCACGAACAACTTCACATCAGGTATATTGACTTGTGCATATGGTCAGAATTGAAATTCAGGAAGATCAGAGTTGAGTTTAAAGGAAAATTCTCATTTCAAAGGTCTTAAGTTGAAGAAATTGAGTAAGGCTTGGATTTTGAGTAAACAACCTCAGAATCAGAATCTGAGGGTTCCAGAAGGTTCGTATGATGATTTCAGACTTGGGCGTATGTCCAGAACGGGTTTTGGATAACCCAGGAGTAGTTTAGCGTATAGTGTGGAAAGTCAGTATTTTAAGGAAATTTCCTAAGTTTGACTTGAAGTACATTTCAATGATATTGATGTCCATTTGGAATTTCAAGTCTAGGAATAGCTCTGTATGGTGATTCTGGAGTTGGGAGTGCGATCGGAAGTGAATTCGGATATCCGTAAGTCAATTTAAGGTCATTTGGCTAAAGATAGAAAACTTAAAGTTTTTGAAGAATTCGACCAGAAATGGAAATTTTGATATCGGTATCGGAATGGGATTCTGTAAGTTGGAGCAGGTCCGTAATGTCGAATATGACTTGTCTGCAAAATTTGGGGTCAATCGGACGTGATTTGATAGGTTTCGGCATCAGAGGTGAAAGTTAGAAATTTCAAAGTTCATAAAGTTGGATTTTATTGCGATTCGTGATTTTGGCATTGTTAAGGTGATTTGAAGCCTTGAGAAATTTTGTGGGATGTTATGGGACTGAGTCGTGTGTTTGGACGGGGTCACAGGGGCCTCAGGTGTGTTTCAGGGTGGTTTCGGGGCATTTCAGAGTGAATTTGTTGTTGCTGGTTTCTGGTGCTGCTGGTGTTTTAGGCAATCGCAGCCTCAGCTGTGCGATCACAAAGAAGAAAGGTGAAGGGGGTGAGTTTGTCTTATGTGATCGCGGACCCTTGTGTGCGATCGCGGAGAAAGTCTGGGCAGAGCAGTGCGATCGCAGGCCTGCTACTGCATTTGCAGAAGAGATCGAGTGAGGGTTCTGGAGAGGACCTGTGCGACCGTAGGTCTGTTTTTGCGATCGCAGAAGAGGGTCCTGGGTGGCCTGTGCGATCGCAAAGGCTCTCCTACGATCGCAGAGAAGGCATGTGCTGGGTAGAATGATATTTAGCGGGTTTTGGCCATTTTAACTCATTTTACATATGCCATGGACGGATTATGAGAGCATTTCAAGGAAGATTTCAACCAAGCTTCAGAGGTAAGATCATTCTACTTATTTCCAAGTTAGATACAAGATTATTACATGGATTAGAACATGAAAATTAGGGAAAATTTGAGGAAAATTTGGAAGAAACATAGAATTTAGAAAATGTGATTTTGCCACAAATTGGGCATAAATTCTGGAATGAATGGTGTATTTGAGTTAGTAAAGCTTCAGGTAGGGATTTTCTTCAAGAGTTTTCGAGGTTCGGGCACGTGGGCTCGAGGGCATGTTCGTCACTTCATTGAGCCGGGCTGAGGAACTTTGTAATTTGAAATCGTTATGATCTACTGAGTATATTTTCATTGAATTATCGTTATTTGGATAGTTTGGGAGCGTTGCGCATCCATTTTTAGTCGTCGTAGAGGCTTGGAAGCCGTGATGAATCTTCGTAGCGAGGTGAGTCTCCTTTATAACCTAGTAAGAGGGAAATTGTCCCCATAGGTGTTCTATGTGTTGTATGTTTGTATTTGGGGGCTACGTGCGTACCTTGTGACGAGAGTCCGTACGTAGCGACTACTATTGTTATGTCCGGGTAGTGTAGGACCACAGCATGCCATGTATTCTGCCTTAAATTGAAGTATATGCTTAAATTGATGCTTGATATACTACTGTCTCCCTGAGCTTTCATTGACTTAATAATTGGGAAATAATGTGATGAATTGAACTTTACATTTGTGTGTGCATGATAGCTGCCTTGTAATTTACATTCCGCGAGCGGCATATGGTTTCCTTCACTCTTACAGGAGCGGTCCGTGCGCCACGGCAGATTTATAGTGCACTTACGGTACAGGCCAGTCGATCCCCGGCAGTGCACATGCATTTATTTGAGAATGCACTCATGGTACGGGCTAGTCGATCCCCGACAGTGCATGGACGGAGTTACATTATGATACGGTGTGATTACATTGATAGACGCACTCACGGTACGGGCCGGTCGATCCATGGCAGTGCGTAGTTGGACTTTTGGTAAGCATGCACTCATGGTACTGGTCGGTCGATCCCCGGCGGTGCATAGCTCTTTTTGATATGATTACATTATAAGAATTCACTCATGGTACGGGCCGGTCGATCCCCGATAGTGCATAGCTATTCTTCCTCTTGACTCTAGCCGGTTGCTTTACACTTATGTGCGCATGACTGTTTGGTGCTGAATTCCTGATTTATGCCGTGACAGGTGGATGGGAAAAGAGACAGGGAAGTTGATACTGCTTTCGATATTTATTTAGAAACTCTGTATTCTCTTTACAATTGTGGTGCATTGTTTACATGTCTACTGTCTTCCTTACATCCTGCTTTACATTATTACTGTTGGACCTTAGTGATTATCGAGTCGACCTCTCGTCACTACTTCTTCGAGATTAGACGGGATACTCACTGGGTACATACATGTATATGTACTCATGCTACACTTTCTGTGCATTTTGTTGCACGGGTATCTTCATAGTTCAGCGATTGATTTGGAGACTTCTTCGGGCTGCATTCATCCGGAGGCGTTCCACAGTTGACAGAGTCTCCTTCATTCTATATCTTTACATTGTATCTCTATTTCCTTTGTTCCATTTATTTCTCGGACAAGACTTGTATAATTGTATAAATTATTAGAAACTGCTCATGTACTTGTGTTCACCGGGTTCTGGGGATGTGTTGAGTCTTGTTTTATTGGATAAAATGGATTTCCTATCGTGTTTAATTTACAAAAGTTTATTTATTTGATTATGAAAAGCATTAAAGGCGACGATTTCCAAATTGTTAAACGGGATGGTATTTCAATTGATTAAGGGGTTGGCTTGCCTGACAGTGGTGTCCGGCGCCATCATAACCCATAGGTTTTGGGTCGTGACAACTCCGGGCGTCATTGTTGGCTAAAGCCACAGATTCAACCCATTTAGAAACATAATCCACCGCCACTAGAATGTACGTGTTCCCACAAGAGCTAACAAAAGGGCCCATCGAAATCGATACCCCACACATCAATAATATCCACTTCTAGAATAGATTTGAGAGGCATCTCATCTTTCTTTGAAATCCCCCCGACCCTTTGACACTCATCACATCTTTTGACTAGGTCACTGGCATCTTTGTACAATGTAGGCGAAAAGAAACCACATCTCAGCACCTTCTAAGCAGTCCTTGCCCCTCCATGATGACCACCATTCGATGAGGAGTGGCAAGACTCAAAAATCGACCTTTGTTCTTCTTTCGGTACACATCTCCGGATGACCCCATCAGTGCAAATCTTGAATAAATATGGCTCATCCCAATAGAAGTCCATGCTATCTCTCCTAAGCTTCTTCCTTTGGTTAGAAGAGAGCTCACAAGGGACAACACCAGTGACAAGATAGTTGGTGATGTCGGCAAACCGTGGCATTTCTTGCATTGACACCGACATAAGTTGCTCATCGGGGAAATTGTCATTGATTTCAAGCCCATCACAAGGTCGGCCTTGCTCCTCCAATCGAGAATGATGGTCGGCCACTTGGTTTTCACTTCCTTTTCTATCCACAATCTCCAAGTCGAATTCTTGAAGAAACAATACCCAACGCCTGAGTCTCGCTTTGGAATCCTTTTTGGTCATGAGATACCGGAGTGCCGCATGGTCAGTGTGAACTATGACCTTGGCACCAATCAAATAAGGACGAAATTTCTCCATAGCAAAGACTATTTCCAAGAGCTCATTCTCCGTGACAGTGTAATTCATTTGGGCCGAGTTCATCATTTTGCTAGCATAATAGATAGGGTGAAAAATCGTGTTCACCCTCTGGACCAACACAACACCCACAACTACATCACTAGAGTCACACATAAGCTCGAAGGGCGAGATCCAATCCGGCACCGTGATGATAGGAGTTGTTGTGAACTTGTGCTTCAACAACTCAAAGGCATGCATGCAATGCTCATCAAAATGGAATTTGGCATCTTTCTCAGGCAACTTGCACAAGGGATTTACCACCTTAGAGAAGTCCTTAATGAAACGCCGATAGATCCCGGCGTGACAAAGAAAGCTCGGGACTCCTCTAACCGAAGTTGGTGGTGGAAGCTTAGAGATCACTTCAATTTTTGCTTTATCAACCTCAATACCATTCCTCGAGATATTATGGCCCAAAACTATACCTTCTTCTACCATAAAGTGGCTCTTTTCCCAATTCAACACCAAGTTGGTTTCTTCACAGCGAGCAAGGACCTTGTCAGGATTTCTCAAGCACTCATCAAAGGAATCCCCTACTACATTGAAGTCATCCATAAACACCTGAAGGAAGTCTTCAACCATGTCAGTAAAGATTGCCATCATGAACCTTTGGAAAATTGCGGGTACATTGCAAAGACCAAACGGCATACGGGCGAAGTCAAAAGTACCATATGGACACGTAAAAGTGGTCTCCTCTTGTGTCACGCCCCAAAATCGAGGGACAAGACCGGCGCCTGACTAGATGAACCCTGTCAAGCGGACCTGGATTGCCTTTCCTACCCAACATATTGCCTCGTGTTCATAACGTTCATTATTCCATGTGAGTTAGACAATCTGGATTCAAAGTACAATTTAAAACATGATTCCATTTTTTTTTTAACCTTCAACAATAGATAATCCAAAACATAAAAGTTACATACAACATTTCTGATTTACGATCCAAATTTACGAGTGAATACAACTATCGCCCAAAAAAGTTATATATGTATATACAACCCACACAATGTCTACGGAGCCTCTAAGAGTTCTAGGAGTTTTACATAAACTTGCCGGCGACAAGGCCCTGACTATACCTTTTACATCATAAGCAAAAGAGAATGGTACAATCCACACACGGCCCCGAGAGGAAATGGGGCTCACCAAAACTACTGAAGAGATTAAGAGGAGGCACCACTAACGGCGGGCTGAGTTACCTGCTATGGAACCACCTACATCTATTTAAAAGATGTAGCGCCCTCGGCAAAAGGGACGTTAGTACTGTGGAATAGTACTAGTATGTATGAACAAGCTTTACTCTAAGTAAAATCAAACAATACATAGATAAGAGACAGTTAATGGAACAAACAATTATTGCACAGAAACAGAAATAACCACAATCAAGAGTTTCACTGATCCTCATTCCAACACAACCACATTCCACCCTTATTTCTTCTCAACATTTCCACCCTTATTTCTTCCCGTTGTGGCGTGCAACCCGATCCCACCGTACAATTCACATTCCACCCTTGTTACCTCTCCACCCTTATTACCTCGTGTTGCGACGTGCAACCCGATCCCACCGAAAAATCACATTTCATAGCAACAATTACAGCCAACAATTCACTCACAAGGCTTCATATCATCAAGAGTACACTTTCAAAACAATCGAACAATCATGTGTTCAAAATAGTCTTTATCAATCAATAATTCAATCACAAGGATTCCTATCAACAAGAATACAAATTCATTATGACCAACAATCCGTATAAAAATTAAGGCACAATAAACCTTGCCAAACAAGGGTCATGTACAATATTACCATAGTCATGTAGTTCAGTTATCTCAATTCACATATCCTTTTTTCATCACTTGTTACACAGCCCTTAGCACTTAGATACATTCATACATTTGGGTTCTCTACCATTCTTTAATACCAACATATTCAAGCATTTAACGAACCTTGCACATGATAGTGTAATCACAAGAAATCATCTTTCACAGTTTCAATTAACATAATACTCGGCAAAGAGAATCAGAGAATGAAATCTTACACCCCAACACTTCAGAACAATCAACTCACATATACTTAGCAAGAAACTCATATTGAATGCTTAGACACTATAAGGTGACTCTACAAAGATTAAAGTTAGCCATACATACCTCGAGTCGAATTTCCCCTTTTTAATTTCTATAACAAATCACCGGACCGTCCAGCACCGTCAATCTATTCCACAATGTGACATATTTTACTTAGGATTAGGAAGCTTGAATTCAATTGGGCATTTTATCAAACACTATGTGACCCCCTTTAGATTACTAACCTCTTTCAGAGAATAATTACCCAAACTTTTTTCCCTTTACTAGATTACGGAGTTTAATTCACATGCATGCAAGGTCTCAACTTTAATTTTCAAGAACCAACCTATGTGTGCTTTATTCTTAACCAAAATCTGTGAACTTGGGGAAACGGGATGAAGATTTACCTCTTTGAGTGAATAAGATGACAATAACTCGAAAATTTCCGAGCTTGAGTGATTTTGGAAAATCAAATCTGATGATGTTGAAACCTTCTCTCTCAAGAACTCTCTTTTTCTCCCTCTATTCTTGGTCAGAAAATCGTTAAAAATGAAGGGAAGGAGTGTTTTATTAAACAGGGGGTCGGGTTTTAAATTTAGAAAATAGGAGCCCCGACACAGAAATACGGTCAGGAATGCGATCGCATTCCATCTATGCGGTCTGCATTCCTGTCGCAGAAATGGCCCTCAATGGGCTAAAATTGGAAAACAATCTGCCCAGGTATGCGACCAGTATGCGGTCTGCATACCTGTTATGCGATCGCATGCGTTGCATAACCTCCCTCGCAAAACCATGGCGCAAGAATGCGACAACTATGCGGTTCGCATACCCAAAATACGATCGCATTCTGGGCCGCATAGTTGCCCTCAGTTTGGACAGTCGCCTGTCCAGGTATGCGAGCACTATGCGGTCCGTATGCCTGTTATGCGATCGCATAGTGCGTCGCATAATGCGTAATTCCTGGAAAATTTTCTCTTTTAAGTTTTGGGATACTTTTTACTCAAAATGGGTCCGTTTTTTGAATTTCTACAGTTTATAACAACACATGGACCTATTCGGGCATTATTTTAGACATGAAATTTCACGGGTCTTTACATCCTCCCCCACTTAAAATAATTCGTCCTCGAATGAGGATCGGGAAATCGCCTTGTTTTGAAAACACAATATGCCAACCCCCAAATTTTCACTAACTCCGATATTTTCTGAAAATTTCGCCAGAGTTTCCTTTGTAACTAGGCCTATATACCTGTCAGAGAGCCCCGGAAACATATTTCCAATGTAATGCTACATAATGCGGTTATTTTTAAAAAGGAAATTAGGAGAGTGAAGTGTTCTTGCACAAAATTAAACACAAAAGTGTATTCACTTACAGATGGCAGTACCCACGATCACTACTAGACTTGTTCAAACAAATGGGGATATTTTTCTTTCATTTCAGTTTCCGCTCCCCACGTGGCTTCCTCGACTTGTTGACTTCGCCACAACACTTTAACTGAAGCAATTTATTGGTTCCTCAACCTTCGGACTTGCCTATCAAGAATAGCAACCCCCTCTTCATACGATAATTCTTCATTAACCTCAATAGTCTCAACTGGCACGATGGCGGATGGATCTCAAACCACTTTCTTCAACATAGACACATGGAACACCAGGTGTACTAATGACAATTCAAGGGCAATTCAAGTCGATAGGCCACTTGTCTCATCCTTTGAGCGATTTGATACGGCCCGACATACCTAGGGCTATATTTCCCTTTCTTCCCAAACCGCATCACCCCATTCATGGGAGACACCTTCAAGAATACCCAATCATCTACTTGGAATTCCAAATCCCTACGACGAACATCCGCATAGGACTTCTGATGACTCTGAGCAGTTTTCATCCTTTCTTGAATGACTCTAACTTTTTCCATTGCTTGATGCACAAGATCTGGTCCTAACAATTCTACCTCACCAACCTCAAATCATCCGATCGGAGATCTACATCTCCTTCCATACAATGCCTCAAATGGGGCCATCTGAATGCTAGCATGAAAGCTATTGTTGTAAGCAAACTCTATAAGAGGCAAGTGATCATCCAATCTACCTTTGAAATTTAAAACACAAGCCTGTAACCTATCCTCAAGTGTCTGAATAGTCCGCTCCGCTTGATCGTCCGTCTGTGGATGGAAAGCTGTGGTGAGATTTACCTGAGTACCCAAACCTTGCTGAAATTTACTCCAAACGTTAGCTGTGAACTAGGCCCCTCGATCCGAGATAATAGAAACTGGAGTGCCATGTAGTTTAACTATTTCTTTGATATACAACTGAGCGTACTGTTCTGCAGTATCGGTGGACTTGACTGGTAAGAAGTGAGCTGCTTTCCTGAGTCGATCCACTATCACCCAAACTGAGTCGATCTTGCGCTGAGTGTGAGGTAACCCTACCACGAAGTCCATATTGATCATCTCCCATTTTCATGTCGGTATTTCTATAAGTTTTGTCAACCTACCGGGCCTCTGATGTTCGGCCTTCACTTGCTAACAGTTGGGACATCTAGCCAAAAACTTCGCCACACACCTCTTCATACCATTCCACCAATAAATTTCCTTGAGATCGCAATACATTTTCGTAGAACCTGGGTGAACAGAATGCCTGGAACTATGAGCCTCTGCCATTACCCTCTCCTAGAGATCATCCACATCTGGAACCCATAACCTACCTTGGCACCGCAAGACACCGTCATTATTGCCAAGTGAAAAAGCTGGAATCTTGTGATTCAAAATTGCTTCCCTCAATTGCACCAATGCTGGATATCTGAATTGCTTTTCCTTGACTTCCGCTACAAGCGAAGACTCCGATCCATTACGCACCACAACATCCCCCTCATCTGAGGTCGAAAGACAGACCCCAAGACTGGCCAACTGATAAACCTCCTGGGCCAAAGGCCTCTGACCGGCTTCTAAATGTGCCAGGCTACCCATGGATTTCCGACTAAGAGCGTCGGCTACCACATTCGCCTTTCCTGGATGGTACAAAATATTCATATCATAATCTTTGAGAAATTCTAACCACCTTTGCTGCCTTAAATTCAACTCCTTCTGCTTGAATAGATAATGAAGGCTCTTGTGGTATGTGAACACGTCCACATGGAACCCATAAAGATAATGCCGCTAGATTTTCAATGCAAACACAATCGCTGCGAGTTCCAAATCATGTGTAGGATAATTGTTCTCGTGATTCTTGAGTTGCCTTGAAGCATACACTATAACTTTACCACATTGCATCAACACACACCCCAAACCAACCCTCGAAGCATCACAATAAACCACGAATCCCTCTGAACTTTCTGGCAAGGTCAACACTGGCGCCGAAGTCAATCTCGACTTCAATTTCTGAAAAGTCTTTTCACAAGCATCGGACCACTAAAACTTGGCTGCTTTCTGTGTCAGCTTATTCAATGGGGAGGCGAGGGTAGAGAATCCCTCCACAAATCTTCGATAATACCCAGCTAGACCTAAGAAACTGCGAATATCCGTCGGGCTCGTTGGTCTAGGCCAATCCTTCACCGCTGCAATCATTTGGGGATCAACTTGAATCCTTTCCCTAGAAACAACATGGCCCAAAAAGGTGACTGATTCTAGTCAAAACTCACATTTCGAAAACTTTGCATACAATTGGTGCTGATGAAAAGTTTGCAGAACTTCCCTGAGGTGATTAGCATGATCTTCATGACTTCACGAATGGACAAAGATATCATCAATGAAGACTATCACGAAGGAGTCAAGAAACGGCTTGAAAACCCGATTCATAAGATCCATAAAAGCTGCTGGGGCGTTGGTTAGCCCAAAAGACATTACCAGAAATTCAAAGTGCCCATAACGAGTCTTGAAGGCGGTCTTAGGAATATCCTACTCCCTGATCTTTAACTTGTGATACCCAGACCGTAAGTCAATCTTTAAGAAGAATCTAGCAACTTGCAACTGATCGAACAAATCATCTATCCGAGGTAGTGGATATTTATTCTTGATGGTGACCTTCTTGAGCTGCCGATAATCAATACACATTCGAAGCAATCCATCCTTCTTTCTGACAAAAAGAACCGGTGCGCCGCAAGGCGACACACTTGGCCGAATGAAACCCTTTTCTAATAGATCTTTCAATTGTTCTTTTAACTCTCTCAATTCTGTTGGCGCCATCTTGTACGGTGGAACAGATATTGGTTGCGTATCTTGCAATACATCAATCCCGAAATCGATCTGTCTATCTGGCGGGATCCCAGGAAGATCATCCGGAAACACTTCAAGAAACTCATTCACAACCGGCACGGACTCGGGAGCAGGCACCTCTGAAGTGGTGTCCGTAAACCATACCAAATTATAGATGCACCCCTTCCGGATAATCTTGGAGGCCTTAAGATAGGAAATAAACCTACTTCTTAGCACAACATCATTCCCCTTTCATTCGATAATTGGCTTATTAGGAAACTCGAGCCTCATAATTCTGATTCTGCAGTCGAGTTTAGATAAGCACGAGTAAAGCCAATCCATTCCCATTATCACATCAAAATCTAGAATTCCTAGCTCAATAAGATCGGCTATGGTATCTCGACCACATACCATGCCAACACAATTCTTATAGACTCACCCGATCGTAATAGAATCACCAACCGGAGTCGACACTGAGAACGGCTCATGAAGTTGTTCGGGTTCTATCCCAAAACTTAAAGCAATAAATAGAGTAAAATATGACAATGAAGACCCGAGATCAATAAGAGTATAAACATCATGCGATTGGACAGTCAGAATACCTGTGACAACATATGGAGAATCCTTCACACTCTGGCGACCACTCAAAGCATAGAGCCGACTGGGTCCCCCTTGACCCCGTGCTCTACCCCTAGCTGCACCGTGCCTTGATGGAGCTGGAGGGCGTGCTGAAGATGTAGCGGTCGAAGAACTGGACAGCTAAGCGGTACCTCTACCCGTGCCTTGGTTGGGCGCACGACCATATCGCTGAACATGGCCCCTCACTCCACATCTATAGCATACCAGAATATCCAGGTAACATGGCTCAGAATGGGACCTCCCACACTTAGGACATGGGACCCTCTGTTGCTGCTGAAACCTTTCACCAGAAATAACTGACTGGTGGAACCTCCAGCCATCTGAACCGGGCCCAAAGCGACCTCCCTGCTGATAGCTGTGCTTTGATGGCGGCGCACTGGGTGAAGACTGAGCATAGGACTGAGATGGCCCTCCTGACCCTTTCCCAAGGGCTGATCTCCAACCTCCAACTGAACTCCAAGGGTTGCCCGCTGACTGAGCCCTACTACTACTCTCCCTCTCCATTCTTATCTTCAATTTTCGAGCCTCTATAGCCTGGGCAAAACCCACAATCTTACCATGGTTCATATCTGAATGCAAAGCAGCTGTAGCAGCCTCATTGACAACCTAGGGACCAACGCCCTAAACAAACCGACGAACTCTGGCCTCCATAGTTGGCATCATGTGGGTAGAATACTTTGACAAGTGCACGTACTCCATATGGTACTCCCACACACTCATGTGGCCTTGCTTAAGGACCTCAAACTCTGCAGCACGGGCTTCCATAACCTCGGCAGGCAAGAAATGATACATGAAGGCATCTACTAACTCCACCCACCCCGCCGGAGGGCTCCTCTCTCCACGGGAACTCTCCCACACCTCAAACCATGAATATGCTGCCCCATTTAGACGATAGGAAGCTAACTCAACTCCCTCTATTTCAGTAGGCTTCATAACCCGAAGAGTCTTGTACATTTCATCTATAAAGTCTTGAAGGTCGGCCTCTGGGTTAGTTCCTAAAACTCTGGAGGGGCTAACCGCAGAAACTGGTTGACCCTAGAACCTGAAGAATCCCCTTGCTCGCTAGAGGACGCAGGGGCAGCCTGCGATCTTTGGGCCTGGGAGGCCACAAACTGAGTCAACATCTTAATAGCTCCCCTGAGGTCCCCGTCAGAAATCTGGGGACCGGAAGCTGGGACTGAGGAAGGATCAAGAACACCAGCGGGAGGGATTTACCCTCCGCTAGAGGAGGAAGAGGGATAGACTGGCCTGGCACAAAGGAGTTAGGCAAATTCAAGGTAGGGGAATCATTCTAACCCGCACCATCAGATGAAAGATTTATGGCCACACTTGGGGTGGCAGTGGCCTCTAGGTCGAGCCGAGCTCTCTTCTTGGGTGCCATTTACTGAAAATTAGGACAATGCACGAGTTAGATAGAGACATTTTCCCTTGTTACCCGATCCCACCGCACAATCACATTTCAGCCTTATTACATTATGTTGCGGCGTGCAACCCGATCCCACCGTATAATTCACATTCCACCCTTGTTACCTCTCCACCCTTATTACCTCGTGTTGTGGCATGAAACCCGATCCCATCGAACAATCACATTTCATAGCAACAATTATAGCCCACAATTCACTCATAAGGCTTCATATCATCAAGAGTACACTTTCATAACAATCGAACAATCATGTGTTCACAATAGTCTTTATCAATCAATAATTCAATCACAAGGATTCCTATCAACAAGAATAAAAATTCATTACGACCAACAATCCGTATAAAATTAAGGCACAATAAACCTTGCAAAACAAGGGGTCAGCTACAATATTACCATGGTCATTTAGTTCAATTAACTCAATTCACATCTCTTTTTTTCATCACTTGTTACACAACTCTTAGCACTTAGATACGTTCATACATTTGGGTTCTCTACCCTTATCTTATACCAACATATTCAAGCATTTAACGAACCTTGCACATGATAGTGTAATCACAAGAAATCATCTTTCACATTTTCAATTAATATAATACTCGACTAAGAGAATCAGAGAATGAAATCTTACACCCCAATACATCAGAAGAATCAACTTACATATACTAAGCAAGAAGCTCATACCGAATACTTGGACACTACAAAGATAAAAGTTAGCCATACATACCTCGAGTCGAATTTCCCTTTTTTAATTTCTATCACAAATCACCGGACCGTCTAGCACCGTCAATCTATGCAACAATGTGACATATTCCACTTAGAATTAGGAAGCTTGAATTCAATTGGGCATTTTATCAAACACTATGTGACCCCCTTTAGATTACTAACCTCTTTTTGAGAATAATTACCCAAACTTTTTTCCCTTTACTAGATTACGGAGTTTAACTCACATGCATGAAAGGTCTCAACTTTAATTTTCAAGAAACAACCTATGTGTGCTTTATTCTTAACCACAATCTGAGAAATTGGGGAAATAAAGTGAAGACTTACCTCTTTGAGTGAAGAAGATGACAATAACTCGAAAATTTCCGGGCTTGAGTGATTTTGGAAAATCAAATTGGATGATGCTGAAACCTTCTCTCTCAAGAACTCTCTTTTTCTCCCTCTATTCTTGGTCAGAAAATCGTTAAAAATGAAGGGAAGGAGTGTTTTATTAAACAGGGGGTCGTGTTTTAAATTTAGAAAATAGGAGCCCCGACACAGAAATGCGGTCACAAATGCGATCGCATTCCTGCTATGCGGTCTGCATTCATGTCGCAGAAATAGCCCTAAATTGGGCCAAAATTGGAAAACAATCTGCCCAGGTATGCGACCACTATGCGGTCCGCATACTGGTTATGCGATCGCATAGTGCGTCGCATAACCTCCCTCGCAAAACCATGAGGCAAGAATGCCACAACTATGTGGTCTGCATACCGAAAATGCGATCGCATTCTGGGCCGCATAGTTGGCCTCAATTTGGAAAGTAGCATGTCCAGGTATGCGATCATTATGCGGTCCGTATGCCTGTTATGCGATCGCATATAGCGTCACATAACATGCAATTCCTGGAAAATTTTATCTTTTAAGTTTTGGGATACTTTTTACTCAAAATGGGTCCGTTTTAAGAATTTCTACAGTTTATAACAACACAAGGACCTATTCGGGCATTATTTTAGACATGAAATTTCACGGGTCTTTACATCCTGATCCTCCGGGGCAATCAAAATTTATTATAACCAGAATACCCGTCAAGAAAACAGTAGAAAGCCTGACCCGCAAGCCTATCTAACATTTGATCCAAGAATGGCAAGGGAAAATGGTCCTTGCGTGTCACTTTGTTGAGTTTGCGGTAGTCCATACACACCCGCAATTCGATGACCGTTCTTGTGGGAATGAGCTCATTTTTGTCATTTTGGATCACCGTCATTCCACCATTTTTCGGAATGCATTGGACCGGAGAAGTCCAAGCGCTATCCGAAATTGGATAGACAACACCCGCATCGAGCCATTTTATGATCTCCTTCTTCACCACCTCTTGCATTGCCTCGTTGAGTCTCCTTTGATGTTCCATGGAGGGCTTTTCTCCATCCTCCAATATGATTTTGTGCATGCAAAATGCGGGGCTAATACCCCCAATATCTGCAATATTCCATCCTATTGCTTTTTTCCTCCTCCTTAGCACATTTAAAGTTGAGTCTACCTGCAATTGGGTTTGGCAAGAGGAAAGAATAACATGCAAAGTACGAGATGGACCAAGATATTCATACCTGAGGTGGGAGGGTAGTGGCTTCAACTCCAAATTCGGGGGCTCTTCAATGGAAGGTTTTTTGGTTGAATCTTCTGGTTCTCCAAGTCCAATGATAGCTTTCTGGGACCATAGGAGTAAGAACTCATGCCTTGAAGAGCATTGGTACTTTCAAGAACACCATCTACCACGGAGTCCTCATGATTCAATAGGGCCACCTCCACTGGATCATCAACATGGATCAAAGAACTTGCATCATCAATAATAACCTCAGTCACGAGGTCCATAAAGGAGCATACTTCTGTATTGTTGGGCTGCTTCATCGATTTACACACATGAAAGACCACCTTCTTATTGCCTACACGGAAAGTGAGCTCCCCAGCTTCTACATCCACCAAGGCCTTCCCCGTGGCAAGGAAGGGACTTACCAAGATAATGGGGACCTCATAATCAACTTCACAGTCCAAAATGACAAAATCCGCGGGCAATATAAATTTGTCCACCCGAACTAGCACATCATCAATTATCCCTAGGGGCCTCTTCATTGACCTATCCGCCATTTGAAAACGCATGGAGGTCTCCCTAGGTTGCCCGATTTCCAAAGTGTTAAAAAGTGAGTATGGCATCAAGTTAATGCTCGCCCCAAGATCACACAAGGCTTTGGCAAAGTCCGCACTCCCGATTGTGCAAGGAATGGTAAAATCTCACGGATCTTCAAGTTTTTGTGTCATGGAATGAACTATAGCACTCACTTGGTGAGTAATCTTGATGGTTTCACATTCCATGGACTGCTTTTTAGTGACTAAGTCTTTCATGAACTTTGCGTATCTGGGCATTTGTTCCAAGGATTCAACAAACGGGACATTGATGGAGAGCCCCTTCATCATATCAATAAAATTCTTGAATTGAGTCTCTTGCTTTTGTTTGGCCAACCGTTGAGGGTAAGGAGGAGGTTGCCTAGGAAATGGTGCCTTGGTTTGTGAGACCATCGGTTCCGGCATATCAATCACGTGTTCCCTAGACGGGTTCACATTCCTTTCTAAATCATCCCCATCATCTTGTATATCAATTCTCACCTCACTTGTAGTTGGCTCATCCACCACTTGCTCAACTTCAACCGGTAACTCTTCATTTGGCATTTCATCATCATTAACAACAATCTTCCTTTGCCTGGAAGCACTTGCTTCACCATCGTTTCCACTTCTCGTGGTCACCTCCATGGCGTGACCAATATTGTTATTGTTCCCACCCTTAGGGTTCACCACTGTATCACTCGGTAGTGCACCCTTTGGGCGTGTGTTTAAGACTTGAGAAATTTGGACCATTTGTTCTTCGAGTTTCCTAATGGAGGTATTGTGGGAGGCCAACTAAGAATCGGAGTCTGCATTTCGCTCCATCATCTGCTTGAACATGTTTTCAATTATTCCCATATCGTTGCTCGATGGGCTTTGCCCTTGAGAATAGTACGGAGGTGGGTTTCTTACAGGTCTCACCCTGAGGTACATTTGCTCTACTTTGCCAGGATGACGATGTATCAGCCATCTCATCTAGTATCTCACATGCCTCCGGGTAACTCAATTTCATGAAATTTCCACTAGCTAACTGATTGACCACACATTGATTGACAGTGTTTATCCCTTGGTAGAAAGTCTTCTGGATCATGGCTACATTCATGTCATTGTTCGGACATTCCTTAACCATGGTCTGGTATCTCTCCCATATATCATGCAAAGGCTCATTGGGTTCTTGCTTAAAGGCTAAGATTTCATCTCTAAGCACCGCCGTATGACTTGGTGAAAAGAATTTAGCAATGAATTTGTCCATGAGCTCATCAAAAGTAGATATTGAGTGACTGGGAAGCCGCTCGAGCTAGTCAAGAGCCTTCCCTCGAAGAGAGAAGGGGAAAAACCGAAGTCTGAATGCATTTTCTGAGACATTCGTTTGCTTGCTACCCCAGCAAGTATCCACGAAGCCCTTTAGATGTTTATAAGAATTCTGGTGCGCAGCTCCAGTGAAATAACCCCTCTTCTCCAAAAGGGTAAGCATCACATTTGTTATCTGAAAATTTCCCGCTCGAATCCTCGGCGGGACTATGGCTCTAGCATACCCCTCATTTGGAATGACCCCAGGGGTAGCTCTAGCAGCTGGAGGTGGGGGAGGATCCTGATTTTCCTCATTAATATTGGCCGGTCGGCGCCTGGGAGGAGGTACTTGGTTTATTTCCTCTTCTTGGTTGTCATATACCTCCTCCACGATGTTTCCCAATGGATCCTCCATAAGAACTGAAATGTTTCACACACACGTTAATAGAGAAAAGGAAAGAAAAACACTTAAAACTACTATTCACGTAGATAATCAACACCGTATAAATCCCCGGCACGGCGCCAAAAAGTGATCGACTCTCACCCTCACTACTATATGGGTAGGAAGACAAGGGTCGGTGCAGCTTTTACCCGATAGGTCGGGATCAAATCCTCAGGGAGTTAATATTTGGAGTGAGTGTCTATATGATCTAATGGTGTCTTGTGTTTCTAATTACACATCTCATATTTTGTTGGTTTTCAAACTATAACTATGATTTATACTACGTTGAAAGAAATTTAACTACTAATTTGTTTTTGAAGTTGTTTTCTATAAGGATAAAGGCACTAGGGTTATGACTATCACCTAGGCGAGTATTGCGGATTCCAATTTCTAAGGCAAGGATGTTAACGAAGGGATAATGATATAACCTATGCAAAAAATTGCCCACTCTATACCTCTCTGTAGTTTGAGTGGCTTTGCCCTAATTACCTCTCTCGGGGCCAATTGGGTATCAAATAAGCAAGCAATTTAGGTTCAAGTAGGGCATTACTCTCTCGAGGTTTAACCCGTTAATTAGGACTCAAGTAGGGTTTTACCATCTCTGGATTCAACCCATTGATTGGGACTGCCAATCTCTTGATTTTGTCCAAATTCCTTGTTGGACTAATTTTCTAGACTCAAGTCCTATTTCTCACGAAGGACCCACGTCATCTGAAGGTTAATTAGTGTTTGCAACCATTGATTATAGCAAGAAAACCCTGAATTAGTCCAAATAACAAACACCCATAAACATCCAAGCCCAAATTTTAGAAACCCATTAAATATCCACACTAAGGTTGAGCCACAACCCTAGCTAATGGGTTTAGCTACTCATAATCAAAGATAAATTCAATGAAAGAGATGAAGTAAAACCCATATTAATGATTTATAACATAAACCACAATGATCCAATGTTAAAATCTCAAGAAAATTGCAAAACGAAGTAAAGGAACACTATTCACGAGCTGCTACTATCGCTGATACCAAGTTTGACCTTAAAAAAATTACAAACGAAGCTACTTATACTCAGCCGAAATTTCAGACAAAAATACCACTGCAGGGTTACCGCGAACCGCATAAAAGCGACCGCAGTCCGCGGTGGACGGCTTTGGTCCAGCTGCTGAGTCTTTGAAAAATCCTTGACCGCGTACCGTGGGAAATGGACCGCGGCCGCGGTGCCTTTAGCTTAAAAAATGAGGTCCTCTGATTCTTGCCACCGCGGTCTGCGAAGATTGGACCGTGGCCGCGATGGCATTTGGCTTGAAATCCCTTCTCTGAAGCTCACCACCGCGGTCCATGAAGATTGGACCGCGGCCGTTGTGGTCACTGGGCCTTTGAACTGAGTTTCTGAACTTTACCGCCGCGGACTGCGAAGCCTGGACCGCGGCCGCGGTGGACACCTGAGGTAGGGCATTTTGAGGTTCTTGGTACTTGTGCAAGACTCACTCCTTTTATAGCAGATTTCTGACTGTCTGTCATAATTTTTGGCTCAATCTTGCAACAAGATCAACACGTAAGCTTTTGGGGCTATTTTATCTACAATTATAATCAAAACTTAAGCAAGAAAGGGCGGAAAACAAGGTAAAAATCCTAGTTATCAATCGCCAAGGCACATCCATCGACCACACATCCATCACTGGGAGAGGCTAGCAGCTCATAGGTCCTGGACCCTGCCTTACCTAGCTGGTGGAGCTTCCTGTTGCAGCCTCAGAGACTACCACACAGTCCGAGGTTCTTCCTGTTGCTGCCAAAGTGCTAGAAGTTGACACCACAGCATCCCCCCCCCCACCCCGAGCGCCTAATGCGCCCTAGGAAGTCCCTAAATTTTGCTTTTACATTCTCTATGCATTGGGGACAATGCATGCTTTTTAGTTGGGGTGGGGTAGTCATATTTTGTGTGAAATGTTTCTACATAAACTCTTTACTTTCATAGTATAGATTGGTAGTTAGCAATGAATTTCCTTTGGTTTTACTTCGCCGGATTATTTTCCAAGGGTGTAATAGTAGAACCAAGGCAGTAGCATGGAATATTTTGACTTGTTTGGTGTTGATTGTCTAGCTTCAAATATGTAATGAACTTTTGTGAATAAATTGTACCCTTCCTTCTCTTGTATATATCTAAAAAAAAGAAAAATTGTTAGTCATTCTTGTGAACTAGAGGCTCGCTCTTTGACTTTATGCTTACTTAGAATCTTACATATCATGTGATGAAAGCCTTGAGTTGCCTTGAAGTCACTTGAGGGCTAAAACTATGTTGAGTCGAACATGTCATGTGTTGTGAGTGAGTGAGGATTTGTATAAATAATGCATATGCTTAACTTGGGATGTCTTGAACTTTCACGATTTATTTCTTAGTGCAATATGTTGACTACTGTGTGTAGAAGAAAAAAAAATTTAAAAAATGTATATATTAAGAAACTCAAGCTCCAAAAAGAAAAACAAATATTAAAAAAAAAGAGAGGAGAAAAAGAGTGGAGTCTTGTAGAAACTGAAGAAATGCTTTGAGGTGGTTCTATGTCGGTAACTCGAGATCAATAAGTGCTATGTAGTAAAGAAGAAAAGTGTATGTAGAGTTAAAGGAGGGTATAGCCACTACATTTCCAAATATTCATCCAACCCGTCCCGAAGCCTATGTTGCAACTCGTGAAAAGTCCTTGGTGATCTACAACCAATCATTCCTGAGATAGCAGCGAGTTAAAATAAGGGAAAGCATATGGGCTGATATTTTTATCATGTAGCTTTCGTTCTTAGTTCAAGAGTGTTTGATTGCATACCTTTTACATATATATGAGTTGGGGATTTTCATTGTTGTGAGCACGCATGAATCGCAAGATTTAGCAGAAGTTTGGTTCTTGAAGTAGAATACAAGTTCACACTTAGATGTGGGTAGCATTCTTTCATTTTTGTAGAGACTCGAAGTTCACAAGTTGATTAGTCGAATTGTTAAATTATAGTTGTTTTTCACGAAGAGTAAATAAAAGAAGTTACATGCTTGTTAGCTGATAGTCAAAACCATCTACAGTCATTGTTGTTTTGTGATATGTCAGTAATAGAAGTAGCATAGGATGGGATAATTTTGTTTTAGTTGCTTGAGGACAAGCAAGAGTCTAAGTTGGGGTGTTGATGTGCCATAGAATTTCGGCACTTTTGATACTAACTAGATAGACTTTCGCTCGTCTTTCAAAGCCTTTTTAGTTTATGATGTTTTGGTGTTTTGTAGTGCCTGAGACTTGAAGACCCAAAATCATGGAAAATAAGTCAAAATTCCCAAAAGGGCAAGAATGCGGCAAGTATGTGACCGAAAACTCACCACAGACTGAAGCACATTTTTTGCCACCGAAGAGAAGAATGTGCGGTCCATTATGTGGCCGCATAACACTTCTGTGGATCGCATAATGACCGCACAATTTGAACTGAAGATTCTGCATAGCTATTTTGCGATGGAATATGCAGTCGCATAACTAATATGCGAACCGCATAATGGAAATGCGGTGGAAAGGTGGAAATTGGAGTTTGGGATTATGCGATCAACTCTGCAAATCTGTGGACCGCATACATGGTTTGCGACCATTATGCGGTCGCAAAAGGGCTCTGCAGGGGTATTTTTTGTCCAATCTTGACCCTGACTTTTAGTCCACAATAAATAAATTTACGACGGTTTTTGTGGATCATCTTGTCTGAAAACGAGGCTACATTGAAGGCACTGAATACTCCAGTATATTTTAAGATTTTGAAGAGAGAATCTTGTAATTTTGTAAGCCTTATGACATTAATTATTATTTTATCTTTGTATTTTAGTATGAGTAGCTAGTTTTAAATACTACAATCGTGGACCCTAAATGGGTGTAATATTAATGGGTGTTTTCCATTGAATATATATATATATTAGTTGGTTAATATTTATTCATTTCTCATGCTTCAATTATTGTTGGTGGTTGCAAATATTAACTAATTTCATTTTACTCTTTCTTTACTTGGAAAGGTGGGTTAGGATTTGGTAGAATTGAAATAAAAAACTCAAGGCTTTAAACCTTGATTAATAGAATCGTTTAGGAATAAGTGGGTTCTATTTGGCATAAATTGGTTATTATTAATTGCAACTCTTTTATATTTGGAAAAATGATAAAGAGAAAATACTACTCAACTATTGGGAAATACTGAGTAGCCACTTAGAAACCATTTGCATATCAAAGGACCTTTCATTAAAAATATATCATATTAACACTGATAACATTACATTCCATTGAAGGGGACACATCCTTGGTTTCCTTAATCAAATTAATTACAGTCTCACAATACAATAGTCTTCTTTACTACACATAATTACAACACTCTTTTTAGCTAATGGAATAGAATTACGATTTAACTCAAGTTTCAAACTATTCCAGTAATTGTTTCACACCTATTATCTGTGGGATTCAACCCCAACCTAATTGGGTTAATATATTTGACATCGACCTCTTTACACCATATATTTAGGTGTTATTTTAGTGTATCGGTGGTCTACACCTACGCCCATATAGAGCTTCGTATGGTGCCATATACTAGAGTGATAATTGTTATTATAGGCAAACACATCGAAAGATAGATGATGATCCCAATTACCCTTAAAACCGATAACACACGCCCTCAACATATCCTCAAGAGTCTGGATGGTGCGTTCCGCCTGGCCATCTGTCTGAGGATGAAATGCAGTGCTAAGGTTCACCCTTGTGCCCAATCCTTTTTGAAAGGATTTCCAAAAGTTCGTTGTGAACTGAGTACCATGATATGAGATGATTGACAAAGTAGTCCCATGCAATCATACAATTTCATGGATATAGAACTTGGCATAATCCTCTGCTGAATCTATAGTCTTCACTAGCAAGAAGTGAGCTGACTTGGTAAGTCGGTCTTTAATCACCCAAATTTATCATCTCCTATTTTCAAACGGGAATTTCTATACTCTGAGCTAAACCACTAGGCCTCTAGCATTCGACTTTCACCTTCTGACAATTTGGACACTTAGCCACAAAATCTGCTATGTTCTTTTTCATATCGTTCCACCAATAAATCTCCTAAATATCATGATACATCTTTGTGGACCCTGGGTGAATAAAATACCTGGAATTGTGAGCTTCTGACATAATCCGCTCTCTGAGCCCAGCTACGTCTGAAACGCATAGTCTACCTCTGTACCTCAAAGTACCATCATCTCCCCCTTGTTCAAAAGTCGTAGTCTTGTATTTGTGAATTCTCTCCTTCAACTGCAGTAAGTAGGGATCAATAATCTGATTTTCCTTCACTTCGGCTACTAAGGAGGATTCAGCCTTGTTTTGAAGAAAAACACCACCATCTTCGGAGTCCAGAAGTCGAACTCCTAGACTTGCTAAGCGGTGGACTTCCTTCATCATAGTTCGCTTGTTTGCCTCAACATGCGCTTAGCTTCCCATAGAACGCCGACTAAGAGAATCGGCTACAACATTTGCTTTCCTCGGATGATAGAGGATATCAATATCATAATCTTTAAGTAATTCAAGCCACCTTCCATAACGTAGATTCAATTCTCTTTGCTTGATGATGTACTAGAGACTCTTGTGATCTACAAAAATGTCAACATGCACCCTATACAAATAATGGTGCCTGATCATAAGTTCAAGCACCACAGCTGCTAACTCATGATCATGAGTCAGATAATTCTTCTCGTGAGCCTTGAGGTTTCTTGATGTGTAGGCTATGACTTTAACATGCTGCATTAATAAACACCCTAGACCAACCCCTGAAGCATCACAATAAACAACAAACGCTTCGGTTCCTTCCGGTGGTGTCAAGACTGGAGCTGAAGTCAACCTCTTGTTTAACTCCTCAAAACTTTTCTCGCAAGCGTCTGACCATTGAAACTTGACTTTCTCCTGAGTCATTCTAGTCAAAGGGGACGAGATAAAAGAAAATCCCTCTATGAAACACCTATAATAGCATGATAGACCCAAGAAACTTCTTATATCGGACCAATTCTTCACTGCCTCTATTTTCTGAAAGTCCACCTTCACGTCTTTCCTTGAGATGACATGACCCAAAAACGCTACTGATTTCAACCAGAATTCACTCTTAGAAAATTTCTCATATAGCTTGTGATCATGTAGTGTCTGCAACACAATTCTGAGATGTTCTACATAGTCAGTCTCGCTACGAGAATAAATCAAAATATTATCAATTAACACGATAACAAAAACATCAAGATAAGTCTTGAAGACCCAGTTCATAAGGTCCATAAAAGCTGCTGATGTATTCGTTAAACCAAATGACATTACCAAAAATTCAAAATTCCCATACTGAGTCCTGAAAGCTGTTTTTGGAATGTCAACTTCCTTAACTCTCAACTGACGGTATCCCGATCTGAGGTCAATCTTGGAAAAACATTGGGCACCCTGAAGTTGATCAAATAAATTATCTATTCTTGGAAGAGGATACTTTTTCTTGATGGTGACTTTATTCAACTTATGATAGTCAATGCACATGCGCAAAGACCCATCCTTCTTTCAGACAAACAATACCTGTGCGCCCCAAGGTGAGACACTTGGCCTTATAAATCCCTTATCTAGAAGATCCTTCAGCTGGACTTTTAGCTCTTTCAAATCTATTGGATCCATTCTATAAGACGGGACAGATATCGGCTTAGTGCCTGGAAGTAGATCAATTCCAAATGCAATCTCTCTATCTGGAGGGACTCCGGGAAGATCTTTGGGAAACACTTCAAGGAACTCATTTACAATTGGTACCGAGTGGAGAGTGGGAATCTTAGCATCTGCATCGTTAACTCAAACCAGGTGATAGATATACTCTTTAGGGATTATCTTTTTGGCTTTAAGATAGGAGATAAACCAACCCTTGGTGCTACTTCATCACCCTTCCATTCTAAGACCGGTTCACCAGGAAATTCAAAACTTACTATTTCTGTTCTACAACCCATTGTGGAATAACAAGACTCTAACCAATCAATGCCCATGATTACATCGAAGTCTACCATCTCCAATTCTACTAAGTCTGCTGCAGTAAGACGATCGCACACTTTGACTAGACATCCCCTGTATATACGTCTTGCTATAACTGATTCTCTAACTGGAGTGGACACTTCAAAGGGTTCACACAACTTTTCTAGTTCTATCCCAAATTTCTTAGAAATATATAGGGTTACATAAGATAGGGTAGATTCCGAATCCATAAGAGCGTAGACATCAAAAGTAAATATTGTTAGAATACCCGTGATAACATGTCCACGAGCCTTTCTATCTTGATGGCCTGCCAGTGCATACAAGTGCTTCCGACCACCAGCCGTATTAGTGGACTTTGCTGCACCACACCCTTGTTGGGACCGAGAGTTCTGAGGGGATGCACAATTAGTGGACTTAGCTATATTGTCTCCATTGTTCTGCTTTGTTGATGGACAATCCCTCAAGAAGTGGCCTTGTTGACCGCACCCAAAGCAATCATTTGTGCCCAAACGACACAACACTAGGTGCCTCTTACCACACGTGTTGCAAATAGGGTAACCAGAGACTTTGTAGCCCACACTAGCATGTGATTGTGGGTCTGCTGCTCTGAAATTCTGGTTTTTCTTATTAAACTTGGACCTCTTAACTTGTGCACTAGATGAAGATGGAGAAGGTCCTCGTTTTGATTTCTTGAAGAACTGGCGATTGCCTTCTACTTGAGATCCCTCACGGCTTAAATTTCCTGCAGACTTAGCTCTCTTACTGAATTCCCTATCCTTATCTCTCTGTAGCCGCTCTTCTTCCTTCAACCTGTCTTTGTTCCCTTGAACAAAGGAAACATATTAGTAGTGTTCATGTCATTTTTCTGAGCAGCTATATTAGCATCAGCAAACAAGTCATCTGAAAGACCCAAAACAAACTGCCTAACTCTGGCCCTCATGTCACGTACCATTTTCGGAGAATACTTAGCCAGAGAGACGAACTTGAGGTAGTACTCATTCACACTCATATCATTCTGTCTGAGTCTCTCAAACTCAAAATCCTTAGCTTCCAGGACCTCAATGGGTAGAAAATGCTCAAGAAAAACATCTGCAAACTCCTTCCAAGCTTCAGGAGTCGCATCCTCACCTCGTAACTCTTCCCATGTTTCATACCAAGTGTTGGCAGCATCCTTCAACTGGTACGTAGCAAGCTCTGCTGCCTCAATGTCTGTAGCATGCATCAGTCGAAATATCTTCTTAACATTATCAATGAAGTTTTGCGGATCCTCATCCTTTTTGGACCCTGTGAAGACTGGAGGTTTCATGTTGAGGAATTCCCTGGACCTGGAACTACCTATCTAATCAACAACATTTGTCCCCTTCCTTTGAGTCAGAGTAGAAACAATTTGGGTGAGCAATTGGATAGATCCCCTGACATCCATGTCTGAAGCATTGGGCATTGAGTATGTTGCAACTCCCTAGGCCGGAGTGACACCCTCATAGGCAGCATTAGTCGTAGCCCCCTGGCTAGTAGTTGAGGCCCTTGTGGTGTACTTTCTTTTTGCATGCATTTTCTCAAATACGTAATTCGTATGAGTTAGAAGGATTCCTGAAAGCATATCTCTAACTGCATGATCTAGAGTATGAAAGAAATGGAATAATCCTAAATGTCTTGGTGGTAAACTGTTTACACGTGTGGCGCGCACACACACATAAAAGTGACCCCACTAGAAATGTCTAAATACACTCCCTAGCACTCTTGAACCTATGCTCTGATACCAAGCTCAGTCACGCCCCGAACAATGGCCTGGGTGTAACACGAAACTCAATGCCTAACTACATGTGACTGAGCGAACCAACTGGGTGGCTGGATAAACATGTGATATAACTGTAAGCTGAATATAAACATTCAACATGTTGATTTGGTAAAGAGTGTGACTGACATATCAAAAACGCGGAAGGTACTGAAATGTCTGCAAATATAAACGAGTAGCTGACAAGGCTAACACAGAAAAGCCTGCTAATATCTGACTGACTGGGCTATAGTTACGAAGCCTCTAAAGAATACTAAAGTTCTAATTGTTTACCGAGACAAGGTCCATGTATACCTTATTAAGTGAAATACTATAATGAATGAAAAAGGGAGGGATAATGCTCTAAAAGACTTGGCTCACCTAGCAGAATCGTCAACCTATAAATCATTACCTGCATTGGGAGAGCAGACCCCGGCCAAAACGGGACGTCAGTACATTTGAATTGCACTGGTATGTAAAATAACTAAACGAAAGAACTGTAAATACTGAAACTAAAACTTGTAACTGTTAACTGAACTAAACATAGGAAGTAAGATTATGAATACTCCATCTTCCGAATGATGAACCTACTGTTTATCTGAATAAATAGAATGCGGCCTCAGGCCCAATATATATATATATATATATATATACACACAAATTATGGCCTCGGGCCCAAGTATACGTATATATAACTGCGGCCTCAGGCCCAAAAATGCATAAAGCATAAATTGTGGTCTCACGCCCAAATACAGGTGTTCAATATTCAGGAATTTAGAACCAGGAACTGAAAATCATATTGTAATACATGATACTGAAATACTGAACCAAACTGAGCAACATGATATTGAAATACTGAATAGGACTAGACTAAGATGTGTATTCATAATAAGTTGACTTTTCATAACTGAAACTCATAGAATATTGAATGATTGTGAAACTATGCATCTAGAGAGACGTGGGGCGAATCATAGACATTAAAATGAAAGGAGTTAGCCTCACATACCTTAACATCCTGCTCTCGAGCGTAATACAACGTTTGTGAACCCTTTCAACTTTGATCTATAAATATACAAGCCAAAGGGATTCCATAGTAGCTATGATACTCATATTTTGGTCACTTAAGCATTTTATCACACACTTGGTGAGAATAAAGCTTCATATTCCTTATTAATGGTGTTTCTACACCCAATAACTCATTCTCTTTCTCCTAGATAAATTCTAAAGTCTCAAATGGTTATAATCAACATCATTCTCTATCACCCATAAAGAATACAACACCCTTAACCAATAATCAACAATCAACAACCCAAACCTATAACCGTTCATGATTTTCTATCAAACCCATCAACTCAAGTCTCGTGAACTAAACTATAATCATTAATCCAATGCTACAATACATTAGCGGGTGAAGACATTACCTTTTTGAAGTTCAATCACCTTTAATTCGAGTTCTAGGTTTCCTTCTCTCAACAATGATGTCCCAATCGAATATCTAATGATATGGAGGGTTTACCCATGTTATTAAGATGTTTATAAATTGAAATTAACATAGAATCACCATTAGAACTTACCTTGGATGGTTGAGGGACCTTTAAGGAGTTAGGTTCTTGAGAGCTCCCCTTCCTAGAGCAAGTTTTTGTGTTTTGGGAGTGTAGGGGACAAAGTACGGCTTTCAAATAACTCCCCAGGTGCCCCCCCCATGCACCTGAAGGCCTGACCCCACACCTGACCACGCCAAATGGCACTAGGACTACCTCAAGTGAGCGACCACGCACTTGGGCGCGCATATTGCTCACTTCTGTGTAAGATGCACAAAACGTTTTGCACGAAGATTTTTTTAGGCTCCACAATATATCGTTGGAAATCTATTTCAATGGCCTGTAACTTTCAACTTTTGAATTTTCCCAAATTCCTTATACATTTTCACTAAATTATGCTGCAAGAAAGACTTTTTGAAACCTTTGTAGATTTTATCGAATCTTATACACCTCACTCTTCCTCTTGATTCTAAATTAACTATTTCCATCCATGATCATACCAATAGAACTTAACATATCTAAAATATAACATTACCACTCATTTAACACATTCATACCTAAGCCGAATTTACGGGGTGTTACAATCTTATACCCTTCTCCTGACCCGCCCCACTTCCCTTTGATCATGGTCGTTGATCTTATATGATCAATGTCCCGTAATAATTTCCCGCCTTTTCTTATATCCCCATGACCTAAACTCCAATCTCATTTTCCCCTATCAGCCGCCCTTAAAACCTAACAATCTCTTTCATTTTCTGAGAAACCCTAGCGACCACCTCCTGATTTCTCTCCGATTCCAACCTAAAAATGGGATCAATCCATGATTTACATACCTATTTTTTGATACTTTTCTATTGTATACGCATCTGTGGTGTTAAATAGTTCTTTCTCTATTTTTAGCAAGAACTCATTTCAAGAGCAGGCCTCATTGACTCTGATTTTGTGAAGATCTGGTAATATTTCATCCATATATACTCTAAAATGAATGATTCTCGCATTTCAGACCAGATTCATAACCATTGGACTCTGCTAAGGTTTGAAATTTTTAATTCCTCTTTACTAGTTCTATTACTGATTGCATGTGATATTCTTTCCTTATTTTGTGATTGATTAATTATTTTCTATGTTCGCTTTCCACCACTATATAACCCCTCCCTATTTTCCCCTTTGGATAAACTTTAATCACCTTAAGAACTATTCTTTCATACTCTCACTCACTCGATACTATCTAAATCTATTATTCTTGACGGCGGAAAGCCAAGGCCACCGAAATTTGATTGCTTAACCTCCCTCAATGTGAGCAGTGCTCGGGGTTCATCTGAGAACTTTGACACACTAAGAATTGTAGGCTTTTTGTCCTTCTCTCTTTGCTACTGAAAAGCAAGATGATGTTGGCATTAAGTTTCTACCTTATTCGCTCTTTAGTTCTGCTCGCACTTCCATTTTTTCTTGTGTTCATGCTTTGTATGCTCATGTCGTTTAGACCTTTGTAAATAAATATGCTATTGTTCGCCTCTGTGAGAATTCTTGTTTTCCTTTGGAATTAATTTTGTGCCTCTGTGTTTTTCTAGCATCTGAACCTGTTTGAACTTTTAGCTCTGATGCATGCCTATTATGTGTGTGCAACTTTAATGATTCTAACTATTCAGATTACCTACTATTTGTTATGAGACCCTTCTCATGCCTTGCCTTGGGTTATTATACTGAAACTGTTAAGGGATCATCGCCTTACTTGAATGACTTCCTTTATGCTGAGTCTTTTATGTTAATCAAATGTTTCATTACAAACTGGCCATGACCATGTGAATACCATGATACAATATTGTCTATATGTCAAGATGAACATGTTTTTCTGCTATTTGCAATTCTGGTGATTGTACTCCTCAACTTGTTAATCATGTATCCTTTAGCACTACGTAAGAACTATAGGTTAGATTTCAATGTTTAGTTTTTTCTCTTATGTATAGTCAACTAGCATGAATCATGGTGTCTACTCGCCCCTGTTAGCCTAGAATTGGTGTATGTTTTTAGTGTTTTACCTAACATGGGTTTTTAGGGTCTTTGTGCTATGATCTATGCTCATTATGTTAAGCCTTATGATTCAATTAAGTGATATGTTTTCCAAATTATGCCTATTAGTATGTTGTTATGCTGTTACATTCTTATTAGGTTCTCATGTTGAAACCTCCATGTTAAAATTGTACTTCACTTACTATTTTCTATAACACTACTAGATTATTATTTTCAAACCCTTGTATAAGGCTTTTAGGATAATTCCCGACCATGCTTTTTCTTGGAACGTTGTTTGAAATGGTCCACTATCCTCCGATAGTTAATCTCGTTGCTCTTAATCTCTATTCTGGAATGACAAGCATAAACTTGCCTTATATGTGTCTTGCATGCCTTCCAATTTGCATGATATTGTTTATATACCTTGACTAGAGTTTTTGTTGTTTACATTTTTAATAACTGAGTGTTTAAGTTGTTCTATTAATTCTATGAGTCATTTGTTACTCAATACATTTGGGTGAATAAATTATTTGTTGGGCCTGCGAGGGGGCCATATGTGTTGTTGGACTTGGTCACAGGATTCAAGGGCACTCTAGTTGTTTTCTTGTGAGCATGTAGTTTGGGCCTGCTGCTTTGTTTGGGAGTAAGGCTATTGAAGGCCTAGGATATCCCTGGGGTACATTGTATTGGGCCTGTGATTGCCTTAGTGAGCTTGTACTTGTTTCATTCTATAGTTTGTCATCTTTACGTATGTATTATTTCATTCTGGGTCGGTAATGATTTGTGAACAAATGATGGGGAGATTGGTGAAAAAAGGGGTTGGTGTATCCTAATTTTTGCATAAACGGGTAGAAAACAAGCCTATAGGACCTACTTACTTTGGTTTTTACTTTGATTCGATATGCTTCGTTTCTGTGCACACATAGAACACTATACCTATAGGAATCAGGCACACACATCACTTAACTTATCAAAACATGTTTGCTCAAGTAATTGCCACACTTGTTTCCATGCGTACTACTGAACGCTTTTAGATAGCATGCCTATAGGATACAACAACACATGTTTTGCTAATGTCCATATAGATACCATGTCTATAGGGTTTCAATTATTCAATCAATCAACTGATTTTACTGCTCTTGGTACGTTTCTCCTTTAGTTATCATGACCATAGGATCTTAATCAACTAATCAGATACCTTGTTACTTCGACATGCCCATAGGGATAAAGTATATAAAATCAATTTCAATTATTAACTACTAGAAATCCTGCCTATAGGACATTGTCACGTACCTAAGAAACATGTATGTAAAATCAACACTGGTAATTTAGAGTTCTGGGATCGTTTCACTGCCTCGTTACGCATTTAACTAGAGATCATGCATATAGGTTTGTAATGCCTTTAATCAGCAAATATGTTAGCCTAAAGTCGCAACGCTGCTTGTACGATACTGGAATCCAGAATCACCTACAAACCATGCCTTTAGGACTTTAAGTCTTGATCCTAAAAACTGTCTATTGCGAAATCTGCCCGCGTGCAATTTGCTGTTTATGTGTGGAGGTTAACTTGAACCCATTCTTTCATTTATTTGTAGTCCTCTATGTTTTGAATGTGCACTAGTTTTATCATTTTCACTACCAAAAAAAAAATTGAATTAGCTACGAACGTCGTCGCTAAAACGATCGTAGCTAACAGAATTTCTTGATAATCCGTTGAAAATTCGTCGCTAAATGAGATTAGCCATGGATTTTTCTGTTTAGCTACAAAATTTATCTGTTGCTAAAATCTGATTTTGTTAGTAGTGTTTTGAGCATCCTCTGTGAAGTCTAGAACCACCCAAATAAAGGTCCAAAGCCTCTTGGACCATAGCCATGGGACGGGTAGTGCACGCATAGGGTACGACCTACAATTGAATTAGAGTGCCTTTAGGAAACAACTTTAACATAGTAATCGGGTAGCAGGAGATGATAGTCTGTGCCCGCTGAATAATATAAGCAACCCCGACCCCAAGGGAGTTGCTAGCTATTATTTATGTTGCACGGTGAGATCCTTTAGACTAAAACCTAAGGACGCCCCATCCCCCCCCCCTCCACTTTCCTTTATATACTTGTTGTTTACACTTAGTCAATTAATATAGATCAATGTATTTGTATCCTTGTCATTCTTCATCATATGGTGGTCTTCATGGCGGAGCGAGAACGGCAACCAAATTGCTTAATTGTGGTTTCTATTGGACCACTCTTTACAAGGATGCAAGTGAGTTAGTGAAAAGAAGTGATGAATGTCAACGGGCCGGTGGAATCTCAAAGAAAAATGAAATTCCTTTCACTACCATTTTGGAGATTGATATTTTTTATGTGGGGGGTATTGACTTCATGGTCCCTTTTGTGAGTTCTTGTGGAAACACCTACATCTGGGTCGCGGTGGATTATGTGTCCAAATAGGTTGAGGCCATTTCTTTATCCAACAATGAAGCGAGAAGTGTGGTGGCGTCTTGAAGTTCACAAGGTTTGGTACTCCACTTGCAATTATAAGCGATAGGGGGTCACATTTTTGCAACAAGGCTTTCGAGACTTTACTTGGAAAGTATGGTGTTACTCACAAAGTCACGACTCCCTATCACCCAAAAGCTAGTGTGAAAGTGGAAGTCTCCAACCGAGAGATAAATAGTATCTTGTCCAAAATGGTGAATTCTTATCGGACGTCCAAGAAGCTTGATGATGCTTTATGGGCTTATCAGACGGCTTACAAAACACCTATCGGAATGTCACCATACCTGTTGGTGTTCGGAAAATCTTGTCATCTTCCGGTGGAACCAAAGCATAAGGCCATGTGGGCTCTAAAGAAGTTGAATCTTGATTGGGATGTAGCCGCTAACTTGGGGATTGCACACTTGAATGAATTGGATGAGTTTCGGTACCATACTTATGCAAGTTTGTCCTTTTACAAAGAAAAGATGGAATATCTTCGTGAAAAATACATTTGGAACAAAGAGTTCAAGGTGTGAAATCTTGTATTGTTGTTTAACTCAAGGTTGAGAATGTTTCTCGGGAAGCTAAAATATTAATGGATTGGTCCTTTTGAAATTGCTGATCTGACACCTTTTGGTGCATTAGACTTAAAGAACAAAACCAATGAAGTATTCCGATTCAATTGTCACCGGGTGAAGCACTACTTGGGAAAGGGTGGAGAAAGCCACGTCATTGAGGTCATTCATTTTACTTGAGGATATGGTGTGTCATCTGGAGACGTTAAATCAGGCGCTTCGTGGAAGGCAACCCATGTTTCTTTTCCTTTTTCTTTTGTAGTTAGGTGTTATTTTTGTTCTAACTTTATTTGAATTGTGTTATAGTGGTGAGCGTGACTTACAGGAATTGTGTACAAAAATATGGCTAAGTGTTCTAAGGGATGCCGACCGCAATTGAATTATACAACCCGCACATGTTTTGGTGATATAGTGGAAGAACATTGCGGTCGCACATTCATCTTGCGGACAACACAATTGAGATGTTAAAAATACCAACTCTTTGAACTTTAAAATTGGCAGTGAGGAGGTCGATCTACGACTATGCTTATGAAGTTCTGAGATGGGTCCCCTAGGTGATAGAGTGCGGACCGCAAATGAATAATGTGCGACCGCACTCGTCTTATTTCCCCTTATAGAGGAACAGGGCCCATTTTACACTTTTCACTCTCTGAACTAAAAATTGTGCTCTGTTAAATTTTCTTGGATATTTCTACCTGTCCACACACACAACCACCTTGATCATTCACTAATTACACTCACTCTATCTGGTATCCTACCCTAACCCAAAATCATTCATTACATCCCGAAAGAAGTCCTACTTGATTTCAAATTGAGTGAAGTCGTACTTGTGACATTCTCTTGTGAGAGATGAGTGAGCCTTTCATGAATCTTCAGATTGAGTGCCAAATTCTTAAGTGAGCTTGGAAAATGGAAAGTGGAAGAGGAAGAATTTGAGTCCACCATGTCCGACATGATAGAACAAGAGTCCTTGATGAGTAAAGTCAATTCTTGAAACTCAAATGTCACATTAGAATTGTATGTACATGAATATTTGACTTGTCACCTTGTTGACAATGCATGAGTAGTGTGGGTAATTGTTAGTCCCAACTTATGTGTGAATGGCTCACCTTTGACTTGCTGAAATGAGCCTTAACTCTAGGAGGTGGAAACTAATTTATTTGCTTGACGACAAGCAAAGACTTAAGTTTGGGGGACTTGATAAGTGGGGATATTAACTACTTATTAGCAACTTTTTGCTTTTATCTTGTTCCGAAAGTAGTGATTTATGTTCTTAAAATTAATAAAAATATGCAAATTGCAAGAATGTTGGAAGTTTTGTCTCCTATTATGAAATCAAACTAAAAAGGAGTAATTGAATCACAGGGCAACTAAGGGCGAAGAGTCAAAGAAGCGTAGTATGCAAAAGGATTTATGCAGCCGAAGAACAAACTGCGGACTGCAGAATTCCATCTACGACCACAAACCAAGTAGAAGCACCCAGCAGAACTTTGGCCAATGTGCAGACCGCACATGAATTATGCCGCCGCAAAACAGGGTTTCACTAACAGATGATTCCAAGTTCAGAGAATGTGCAAAAGACCAAGTTCTGAAGCCTTGATGAAGTGCGGCCGCATAAGATACTTTGCAAATGCAACCTAGAAATATGCGGGTGCAAAACCCACTCTCCTTCCAACTGAAGAAATCGGCGGATTTTGTCAGCGAATTTTGTCCCACTGTAAATAGATGAGTTTCACAATGTTAGGTCAAGTTTTGAAGTTTGACCTACTATAGCCGTTACATTTTGCCATTTTAGGAAGTTTGTGATTACTCTAGTGTTAAAACTTTATAATTTATCATTTTAATCATTTCTTATGAGTTTATTTATCTTTTCTTGTTTATTTTCTTCAATTCCCACTATGAGTAGCTAGATGTTTACTAGGGTTGTGACCCAATCCTAGTGTGTAAACCTTATGGGTATTTAATTTAATGCTTATTTATGATTGAGTGTTGATTATTTAGCTTAGTTCATGCTTCAATTTTAGAATTAATGGTTAAACATTAATTCATGTCTTTTTTACTTAGTCTCTACTTGAAAGAGGGACCTAGAACAAAGAATTAGGCTAATTGAGAGTTTGATTAGCCTAATTAAAGGATTCAAACTAGAGATAGTAAGAAACCGACTTGAGCTCATATCAACTATTTTGTTTGATACCCATTTGGACTTAAGAAAGCTAACTGGGAAAAATCACTCTTTGAGCGAGAGGTATTGAGTAAGTAATGTAGGGTAAAGGGGCTATAATACACTCCAATCAACAAAACAAGTATTAACGTCTTTAACCCATTAGGCGGACACCTAGGTTATGGTCACATCCCTAGGCTTTTTAACTATTTGGAAAAACACCAATGTTCATTTCTAGTTTCTTTTACTTAGCTTACAATTGTTAAAGTATTAGTAGAAGTGGAATTAAAAACTTCTTGTGGAAGTACAAATTTAGTTAATCCATTCGCTTTCTTCAAGTGTACACTCCTAACACCCCTTACAACTCGTATGGATTCGACACCGACTCATAGTGGGATAAATTATATTGCAGACGACAGTATCATATCTCTTATTGAGGTGTGTTGTGGACGCCATCAACAATCTCGCAAATGCGACCCTCCCACCTTGCAAATCCGAATAGTGTCTTGCATTTGCGAGACCTACAATAAATGCCCAACACTAGCAACTATGAAAGATAACTAAATCAATCTGAAACGTGTCCAAAACTCACCCGAGCCCTCGGTGCTCCACACCAACATCCACACAAGTCTAAAAATATTATACGAACTCGCTCGCGCGATCATATCAACAATGAACTCAAGAATTGCTAGAAACACAACCATGCGTCGGATTCCTATCAAGCTAATTCGGAATGACACAAAACTTTGCAGACAAGTTGCAAATGACAAAACAGACCAACTCCATGTCCTGAAACCAGAATCTGAACATGATAGCTAAAAAGTCAACCTTGATCAAACTTAGGTTATTTATAAACTTTCAAATGGCCAACTTTTAGCAAAACAAGCTAAATCAACCTAGAAGCCCCCGAACTCAATTTCGGCCATACATATAAGTTCAAATCACTATAAGAACCTATTAGAGCCATCAAAACAACGTTCTAAGATCGTTTTCAACAAAGTGAACCTCGGTCAATATTTCCAACTTAAGCCTCTATATCAGGAACCAAAGGATCCAAATCATTGAAAAACCTCCCCGAAATGAAAATAGACATCCCCCTCTTAAAAAATTGTTCGTCCTCAAAGGTGTATAGAGACATACCTGACGTGCCCAAAAGATGAGTATAACATCTACGAATATCATGCTTGGTCTCCCAACTCGCCTCCTCGACTTGTTAGCCTCTCTACTGAACCTTTACTGAAGCAATGTTCTTTCACCACAACTTCCGTACTTGCCTGTCCAATATAGCCACCAGCTCCTCAACATAGGTCAAATCCTTGTCCAACTGGACTGAGTTGAAATCTAACACATGTGACGGGTCATGATAATAATTCTAGAGCATGAAAACATGAAACACCGGATGAACTCTCGATAAGCACGATGGTAATTCAAGTTTGTAGGCCGCCTCACCAACTCTCTCAAGGATCTCTAAGGGACCAATATACCGAGGACTCAACTTGCGCTTCTTCCCAAACCTCATCACATCGTTCATGGGTGAAACTCTAAGTAGGACCCTCTTACCCACCATAAATGCCACATCACGAGCCCTCTATTAGCATAACTCTTCTACATGGAATCCACCGCCCGAAGTCGGTCTTGAATCAACTTCACCATCTCCAAGCCATCTCGAACAAAATTAGTGCCCAACAACCTAGCCTTCCCATGCTCAAACTAACTAACCAAAGAACTACATCGCCTCCTATAAAAGGCCTTATATGGAGCCATCTGGATGCTCGACTGATAGTTGTTGTTGTACACAAACGTTTCGAGTGGTATAAACTGATCTCATGAACCCCCGAAATCAATCACACAAGCATGTAACATGTCCTCAAATATGCGCTCGAATTGTCTTTACGTCTGAGGATAAAATGCCGTACTTAGCTTGATATGTGTGTCCAACAACGTTGCACGACTCTCCAATAATGCATGTAAACTAAGTGCCACAATCCGAGATAATAAACACAACTACACCATGAAGGCAAACAATCTCACGAATATAAATTCGAGCTAGCAGGTCTGAGGAGTAGGTAGCTATGACTAGAATGAAATGTGCAGACTTGGTCAGTCTATCCACAACAACCCACACTACATAGAATTTCCTCAAGGTCCGTATAAGCCAAACTACAAAATCCGTTGTGATGCACTCCCACTTCTAGTCTTGAATATAAAGTCTCTAAAGCAAACTACCCGATCTCTAATGCTTATACTTCATATGTTTACAGTTCAAACACCGAGCAACATACTCCACAATGTCTTTCTTCATTATTATCCATCAATAGTATTTTTCAAATCATGAAATATCTTCACGACATCCAGGTGAATGGAATACTGCAAACTATAGGCCTCATCAAGAATCAACTCACATAAACCATCAACATTTGGCACACAAATTTGGACATGCATTATCAACACCCCATCATCCAAAATAGTAACCTCCTTGGCATCACTCTACTGCACCGTATTCTTAAGGAAAGACAAGTGGGGAGCATCGTACTGATTCTCCTTGATGCGGTCAAACAAAGAAAACCATGAAACCACGCAAAAAAGAGCCCGACTAGGCTCCAAAATATCCAACCTCAAAAATATGTTGGCCAAAGCTTGAACATCCAAAGCTAAAAATCTATCCCCAAATGCAATAAAATCAAGACTACCCATACTCTCAGCCTTACTACTCAAAGCATCGGCCACCACATTGGCCTTCCCGGGATGATAAAGAATGGTGATATCATAGTCCTTTAGTAGCTCCAACCACCTTGGTTGCCTCAAGTTCAGATCCTTTTGCTTAAACAAGTATTGTAAGCTCCTTTGATATGTGAATACCTCACAAGACATGCCATGGAGATAGTCCCTCCAAATCTTTAGCGCGTGTTGTGTACGGCCAAATTGGGAAGGTCAATTTGATTTGTATTGTAAAATAAGACAATGTTATCACATGAATCCGAGATATGACCCAAGTTCTGACCTCGGGCCTCCATCACGTCGACCAAAAGGCGGTACGGACTCAGGATCGGCACTAGAAAGTGGCACGAGGATTAAGGCAAACAACTCCGGAGTAAAAGTACCAATCTGTACTCAAACATTAAATGGTAGTATCAATTGCGAATCTTTGTAATAAATATCAAGGTACCAATTTGAGTTCATCCCCCCTATAAAAAGGGAACCCTTGTCATTTTTTGGGATACATTATTGAATACAAGACACAAGAACATTCTCTGCTTTACACATTTTCTATTTCTCTTTACTAGCTCATTTACTCACATTATTTGCATTCTATTAATGGTTTTTCATTTATAGTTCATTATTGATCATAAATAGCACATTCCAAAACCTACAATTTTGTTATAGCTCCATCGGTCTTCTGACGGTAGCCCCGAGCCTCGACCTCGAGGACCCTCGAGGCCAACATCGAACCTTCGAACTCAGGCGTCTCGGTTTGCTTTTCTTCAGTTTTCTAACTGCTTTCTCTCTATTCTATCCTATCACACTTAACATCGACTTCTTAATAACTGGTACTAAGATAAATCGCATATTTTTAGAACCACTTAACTAAATATAATTGTAATTACCATTTTCTCAGTAAAGAATTTGGCACCCATCGTGGGGATTAAAATAATAGTTATTGTTTTCGTGCTGGTCCACTGAAAAAACGCAAGTTATCTTTCACATTTTTCTTTCCCAAATAATCTTTAATTTCAGGTCAGAATGTCTAACTTAGTAAACGCACGCGAGAACAACGGTATCGAAGACCATGGAGAAAATAGAGCGGTTGTTCTAAGTGCTGGCGCACCACCACAAAACACTGAGGGTGTTCCAAACCCAAATCCAGTGGATATGGGCTCGCGCAACGCCCAACGCATCGAGGTTAGTGCACGCACCAACGGTGATACGCATCCTGTGGGACAAAATGAGGTTCAGAACACCCCGGTTCGGGAAGAAAGGCCGGTCAGCCTTCTTGCCATTTTTGAAATATTACAGGCACAACAGTTGGCGATCGCTCAGCTACAGATTCAACAAAAGACTCCAAACACCATAGCTCCACGAGTGGGTCCTCGGGTCGAGCAGGTCTTGGAGAGATCAAGCAACGAAGGGTCGGCAACCGACCCAACCATCATAAAAGGCATGAGGACCTCACCAGGAGAATCGAATCAGGGGAAAAGAGGATAGAAGCAAACGATAAAAAGGTGGAGACCTACAACACCACGATCGACCAAATTCCGGGTGCACCTTCGATCCTGAAGGGCGTGGATTCGAAAAATTTTCGTGCAAAGACCCTTTCCTTTGAGTGCGGCCCCAAAGCCCATCGCGAAGAAATTCAGGATGCCCAACGTGGAAAAATACAATGGGACTTTGGACCCCAACGAGCACATCACCACATACACTTGTGCAATGAAGGGGAATGACTTAAAGGAGGACGAGATCGAATCCATCCTATTTAAAAAGTTTGTAAAAACACTGTCGAATGGAGCCATGATGTGGTACCACAACCTTGCCCCCAATTCGATAGATTCATTTGCCGTGCTGGAAGATTTTTTTATAAAGGCACACGCCGGAGCCATCAAAGTTGCAACCAGGAAGTCAGACGTCTTAAAAATCAAGCAAAGGGAAAGTGAAATATTGCGGGAATTTGTGTCTCTCTTTCAAATGGAGCGAATGGAGTTACCACTAGTATCCGACGATTGGGTGGTATATGCCTTATTTCAGTCCCTGAACGAACGAAGCTTGATAGCTTCGAAGCAGCTGAAACAGAACCTGAATTAATATCCTGCCGTCACTTGGGCAGATGTTTACAACCGATACCAGTCGAAGATCAGGGTCGAAGACGACCAATTGGGAGCCCCTTAGGGTTTAGTATACCCCAACAGGCGCCTGACGAAGGAACCAAGATCGAGAAAGGAAAGTTACCAACCATACGTTGAAGGCCAAAAGAACGCTCCCAAAGTCAATTCTCGGGGCCACAATCCTTGGGGACTCGTGAGTCAATTCAGTTTCGACCGATTCACACGACCAACGGAGGCATCCCAGCTATCAGAGTACAACTTTAACGTTGATGCCTCAGAAATCGTGTCGGTCGTAAGGAAAATCAAGGAGATCAGGTGGACCAAACCCATATTGTTCGATCCAACACAAAGGAACCATAGCTTGATGTGCAAATTTCACGGCACACACGGCTATAAGACTGAGGACTACAGACAACTCCGGGAAAACGTCGCTCGGCTGCTCAACAAGGGGTACCTCAAAGAATTCCTCAACGATCGGGTCAGAAACCGATCTCGAGAGAGAGAGAGGCGAATAAGGGAAATGAAACAGAAGGGCCGCAACATGTCATTCACACGATTATGTGAGGTATCGTCGCCCTCGCATTCAACTCAAGACGTCAGGACCCTACCGCTACCCCGTAATGGCACACTAGTAATGTCTTTTCTTTCATGAATGCACTTTAGATTGAACATGTGCTTGTGGATTCAGGTAGCTCGCCCAGCATAATCCGCTCAAAAATAACCGGGCAGCCCGAACTGCTCGACCTGTTCGTGCCCACCCTTTGAACCTTCAAACGGGTTCGGTACGGCAAGCGAAACCACAAAAGGAGAATGGCCCTTCCAACCAGCATTACCTACACCACTCAGGAAACCAAGTCCACGGAGACGCGGGAAACATTGCCTCGCTAGGAAAGACTTGGACACGCGACACGAAAAAAATACCGTCAGTCCTCCATCAAACAATAGGGGGCTCACACAAAAATTGAATAAAAATGGTATACGGGGAGCAACTCGCCAAATAGCGGGAATGCACCGCGCCCCCTGCCGCGTCTGAATTCACGAATGAAGGGTCGTACCACGTCCTTAGGACAGGCATAAAAAGTCGATCGTCGAGGCTGATAGACATCATTGTCACCAAGGTACGACCATCCCCCCTCATTTATTTACATTTTTATACTAACTTATACGCAGGTGTCCAAGAAAGGGGGTCGAGGCGCCTTCCAATTCGGAGGTCGTAGGTTTCAAAGCATGTGTTGCACTCTTTTCCTTCGCTCGGATTTTGCCCTGAAAAGGGTTTTTCCAGCAAGGTTTTTAATGAGGAAACATCTATGTGCTACCCAAGGAAGACTCGTTCAAGTATTCAAAGACAGTGTTCGGAAGGCCGCCCTTCGAGCGAAACAACAAAAGTAGGAAAATAGTGTATCGGGCCAAAAGGTCGAATGAACCGTGTACGCATAGAAGGACTGAACCATCGGCGGCGGAAACATGTAAACTTGTATCGAACCATCAAAGGAGTACTTTATCATCAAAACGCTTTGCAAATTTGAAAAACGGCTATCATTAACATTCAAACTATCAAGACCTGAGGTCGTAAGATCCCAAGCGGGTAACCTCGGATATTCTTAGAACAGTAATTCCTAGGGGCGTGATCAAGACCATAAGGCCCCAAGTGGGCATATCTAAATAACAAAGCATAGTCCCGACTTCAAAGCTAAGGCTATATATTCAAACTTGTAAGACCCCTAAAAAGACATACCATCGAATATAGATGCAGAGGATACGATACTCAGGACTAAAGGCTCCGGCCAAACATAAACGACTCTGGTCGATAGGCTACGGCTAAACTAATGTGACTCGAGGACGCCTGACTGCCGCGATAAAATCAAATCCTCCGAAGTTATTTTGGAAAGAACCGGTTAATTCACAATATCGTCGGCTTAAGCAAAAGAGCTTCGATCATTTTCATGTAAGTACCCAACCACAAAAAGGCTTTGAAGTTTCAGCCATAGGGAAAAACCTTACGGGGTGCCCACCCGTCGTCACATAACGATTCATAATCGAAGGTTCTTGTGAACACCGAACTTTTGCCCCGAATGGAAATAACTCCTAAAAATAGACCAAAAATATATTTTAATGAATTTTAGGAACTTTTTTTTATGTAGTTGCATTCCATGCATGTTTAATAATTTTAAAATCATAAAAAATCATTTAAAATGTTTGAATCTTGATTTCATAGCATGTTAGATTTTAAACTGCATTTTTAGGATTTAATTAAATCTTCTAAAAAATCAAAATTGCATCGATAGATTAATCAATTAGTTAGTTCTATTAGTCCATCATTAGGAAAAATAAATAAATAGGCTATCCAAAAAATAGGATTTAAATTGAGAATTTGAGTCTAAACGGTTAATTGCGCAAAGCCTAATAAAGAAGAAAAAAGGCTGCTAAGCTAAATCGGAATTGGCCATTATTGCAAGCCCAATTATCCCACAAGCTCAAATTCCTCCCAAATTACCCAACCCAAATACCCGTGACCCGCCTGCCCGACCCATTTTTCCCCTATTAAAACAAACATTAAACACTAAAAACAGAGCTAGAAAAAAAGACTTGAAGACCTAATCTCTATTAGAGCGTCGTTTCCCCTTGGTCCCATCGTCTTCCTCACTCCCTTTCCATCTGCACCAAGAAAATCATAACCCCCCCCCCTCTAGAGAAAAGACACGCTCGGCAGCGGCGGATATCCGCCCAAGCTTCTTCTCCACGACCGCCCTTCACACAACCATATACACACAAGAAAAATGGGGCTTCCCTTATGCTAACAAGACAAAAACGGCATTGTAGGTCTTGATTTAGACACAAAGATCTGAACGTCACCCCTTAATATTACTCTAGTGTTATCCATCTCCCCCTTTCTCTATATTTATACTGATGATTTCTCTGGCGAGATAACCTAGTTCTGCCGATAATCATCTTCATCATAAAATGTCCTACAACTATTCAAGTACATAATTATCGGAGGTACAGTAGTGGGGAAATAGTGTTTGCTGCTACAATTCACGGACTAGAGGTTCCAACCAGTGCATAATCTCAATATTAGAGTCGAGTATAGGGCTCTTATGGTTATCATTGACAACCGGCAAATTAAATTCCAAGTTTTCCCTGCTATTAGCCTCTATTTGGCTAATCTCGAGTTGTGTATTGCTGCTGAGTTGAGCTCCGATCTGTGGCTCTTTTCTTAGCCTTTATTCGGGTTTGCTAAGTTTATCCCTTACTTTTGAGGTATGTATCTCAGTTTTACATATTGTAATAGCTATAATTGTTGATTAAATGTCATGATATTATAAAATATGTTGCAGTCCTTTCACTTGTGTGTTTGCTATATGCTTTTCGATGTGATTACAATTGCAAGTCACTATTGATTTGTTTGATACAACTTATCTCTACGAGCATGCTGTTATTAGAGCTTGACAACAGTTCCCTTGTATGTAATATTTGATTTGATTCGATACGAATTGTCTTGTAATATAAGAATCATTTGATAAAATGATAATTTTGTGTAAACTGAAACTGGATTCGGTTTAGTTTAGCTTTATGATAATAATGGGTACTCGTGTTGTGATTTCTCAAAGTAATGGACTATGTTGGTTTGATTAATTCCGTTGGTATTAGCATATGAATCTGAAAAATTGATATAGCCTCAACTGTTGGGTTAAGTATTTGTTCTTAGTTTTCCTTCCTGTATGTTTAGTTTGCTGCATCTGAATTTGGTATTTGTTTAAATAATTTAGTGCTTTATTTTAGTGGCTAATTACTATTTTGTATTTTGGTTTAGATATGAGTTAATTCCTTTTCTTAATTAATAAAGAAAGTTCCATAAATAGTTGAATCTTATACTTTTCCATCAATAATTCCATAAATCATGACCCTTGCAATTGATCACAAATCTAGGAAATCAACTTCTGAACATTGTAGTTGCTTTTGGAGCAATTAATAAATGATAAATTATCGTGGCTATGGGTACGACTCCCGTGGCATGGTCGCGGAACCGTAAATCCAAATCGGGGGAGCATTTCATGTGACCCGACCATAACTTCAAACAATAATAAAATCACATGTTGCAATTGCGGGTGCATTACATGTGGCGCAGCTATAACGTGTCCAAAAATAAACAAGTGCACGCCATCGTGACTTATTTCAAGATAAATCCATAAATATTAAAAGCTACTAAGAGTTAAAAAGATTAAATGCACAATAGGGTAAAATACGTAAATAATTAGATAACGTAGGCCAAGAATACTAATAGTTAAGCGACCGTGCTAGAACCACGGAACTCGAAAATGCCTAACACCTTCTCCCGGGTTAACAGAATTTCTTACTCAGATTTCTGGTCGCAGACAACATAAAACAGAGTCTAAATTTCCTCGGTTTGGGATTTTAATAAAACGGTGTCCCGGAACATCGTCAAAAATCTGGGTGGCGACTCTGAAATAATAAATAAATTCCAAATCCGAATAATGTCACTTAAAGTGGAAAACTACCTTATTACCCCTTCATTAATCCCGGGGTAGTGAAAAAAGGAGGTGTGACAGCTCTGGCGACTCTGCTGGGGACCGAACCCAGAATCTCTGGTTCAGGGTTCAAGAATTCGAGCTTATATAACTGTTATATTTTGGCTTTTGTTATCTGATTTTATGTGTTTAAACCTAATGTGCTAATTGTTGTTTTACTGCTTTGATATTATTTGACTTGCATATGAACTGTGCCGAAACCCTTTTCTCTCTGAGTCTTCTAAATCATCTGGAAAGTGTGCACCTCGTGTGACTTCTTTTCTGTTAGAGTCATCCAAATTTTAGAACGAGGTACGGACAAGTTGCAAAGCCGGTGAAGCTTCTGTATTCCCGATACGCTGCCACGACCTCAGCTCGAGCTGTCCGCTCGGGTAAGACTTGTCTAGAATAAAATCCCAGGATATAAACCTAGTATAACATAACCTCATGCTGGATCCCTAGTAACTGTATTGTTTGCATCACGTGCATTTGACTTAGGGGACTCAACACAAGGGTTGGGTGCATCTAGGACAGGTGAACCCAAAATAAAAGACCATCCTGATGCATCTTACGTGCTACTTGGCATCTGTTTCTTTCGCCATGCATGTTGTCCGACTTCTAGAATAGGAAAGAAAATAAAAATAAAAATAAACAAAAAAAAACCAAGAGTGCAAGGTAGATATTCGAAATATGAAACTCTATCTATAAATAAGAAAGAAAATAAATGAATGTCCTCAAAAGTCATGTTCCCCGGTTCCGTCAAAACTGACCGAACTACGCGGGACTGATTCTAACCGGATTTGAGATACGTAGGCAAACCTCATCGGTTCCGGCCCCCAATATTAAAAAACAAATTCCAAAAAAATATTTTCCTTTTAATCCTTTTTTAGGAATTTTTTTTAGGAAATTCAAAACAAATAACAAATAAAAGTATTAGAACCCAAAAATATTTCTTCATTTAAAAAAAAGGGACAAATCAATATACAAAAATAATTTCTACCTTTTTATTTTCCACAATTTTTCAAAATCACAAAAATATTTCATTTAGTGTAAAACTGAATTGTAGAACATGGCTTCAGATTTTCTCTAAGTACATGTTTGATTCCTTTAGTTTAAAACTGAGCTCCATTTCTGATTTCCAAATTTTTGGAGAGAATTGAGTTTCTACCGAACATCGACTCGATCTTTATGAGTTGAGTCCGTGAATTCGAATCGAGCTCCTTATTGCTTGATTTTCTGAATATTGAGCTGAAATGTGGTTTGAGCTGCTGAAGCTCTAATCCCTTATTGCATCTGTCTGTTACGGGCAAACCATTTCTTAGACAAAATATTGCCGGAAATACTTTCAAGGGTGCCATGAGATTTTGTTTGTAGTGCTTGAAGCATCTGTGAAACTTTGCAATCCTTGGATTTGGTCGAATTCTGCTCAGTGTACAAGTATTCATTCTGTGCTAAATGAATGTCACACTATGTGGTCCTCTTTGAGTCTTGGAGAAGCTTAGTCGAGTATGTTAGACTCTGCTTCTTTTGGAAATGGGTGTTTTTGTTGCTTCATTGCTGGACTCTATCAAGTTAATTCATAGTCTTGATGCACTTACCCTTCAAAAACATCTCTATGCTTAGGAAGAAGTGTGTAGGTTGTCGCTTCTAACTTTGAAAGTATTACCAGAGATGAAAATTATCGACTGGAATTGAGAGCATTACTTCCTCACACTTGCAAATCTGTGGGACAATCTTATAAGCAATGACCCTTCGAAGTTTCCACATTTAACTATTGGATGGTGAAAAAATATCTAAGTTAGGTATCAAATATGTGAAGTGTCAAATATGAGATGAGGTACTTGGATTGGCACCATGTCAACTGGAAATTGCTCTCCAGAGGCTTCAGTGAGGAATGTAGACTCTGCTTATTGGAAGAGCTTTGTGCGCACAAAAGTATGCTCTCGGACAAAAGAATCTGCAGATCATCATGCTCAAATCCATGTGGAGGAGAGCATGATGAGATCAGTTTTCTCTTTTTTCATGTACAGACCGAGTCTCTTTGCTTATATCTTTAATAACCTCTCTATTGGTGGTATCAGTGCCTTGCACTCAATCCAATGGGAGGAAGTTAAGGGTAGGCAAAAGCATCAGCGCGAGGACGGTACAAAATAATGACATGAGCTGGAGGTGGAGTTTCTCACCTATTTATCTACATGTTCTAGGTCTAAAAGTACACAACAATGGATATTATCTAGAGCTACAGGGCAAGGGCACTCGATTAGACATATTCAGAAGGCTGCAAATATTGCATTACTAATGCAAAGAAATGAGGCTCTTCGAGTTGCTTTCACTGATGAGGTTGAAACTCTTAAAGATGGAAAGGTGAATAAAGAATATATCTCAAAGCTTGTAAAGGCTGACATCAACGACAATGATAAGGAAATCTACTTAATTAAACTGCATGGAAATCCTAAACTTGGTGAAGGAAAACCAGAAATCAAAATCATGCAATTATCTTTATACGTGGAAATGCAGTACAAACAATTGACAAGAATCAGGATAACTATTTTGAAGAGGCTCTGAAGACATCTATGCAGGGTTTGGTTCAACTCTACGGCAGGGGAATATTACTCACCATTAATATATTCAGGTCGGCAAGGGATGAGATGTCAGACTCGACCAGATTGCATTATTTGAAGGCAAAGTTGTTGTTGGTAATGGTGAACAAGTTCATTTGAAGGCAAAGTTGTTGTTGGTAATGGTGAAAAAGTTCTTAGTAGAGATGTCTACAGACTCGGCCAACTCTTTGATTTCTTTATAGTGTTATCATTCTACTTTACAATTGTCAGATTCTACTTCTACTCAATGTTGGCAGTGCTAAGTGTTTATGCTTTTCTCTATGGCAAGGCATATTTGGCATTATCTGGTGTTGGTGCCACTATTGAGGATAGAGTTGTTATATCAGACAATGATGCACTCAGTCTTGCTCTCAATGCACAATTTCTTTTTCAGATTGGTGTTCTTACAGCGGTTCCTATGATTCTGGGTTTCATTCTGGAACAAGGTTTCCTAAGGGCTGTTGTTAGTTTTGTCACTATGCAGTTTCAACTTTGCATTGTCATCTTCACGTTCTCCCTCGGCACTAGGACACATTACTTCGGTCAGACTATCCCCCTTGGTGGTGCAAAATATCATGCAACCGGTAGGGGGTTTGTCGTTATGCACATCAAGTTTACTGAGAATTACAGGCCTTACTCCCGTAGTCATTTCGTAAAGGGTATGGAAATTATGCTTCTGTTGGTGGTTTATGCTGCTTACGGCTACAAGGATGGTGCAACTGATCCTACCTTTTTGCACATAAGGATGGTGCAACTGATCCTACCTTTTTGCACATTTTCACCTGGCTTGAAGGAGATCAAGTTCTAGATGTCTAGTGCATATTTTGAGCTACAAGTTTCAAATTTGAGATGTTCCATGTAGTTTTAAGTGTTTACTCGTTTTTGCTCATTTATGGTAATGTCTTGCGAACTTAGCTACTGATTTAAACTAGTACTTTCTGAATTATTTCTTAATGTTCTAATCTTATTATTTTGGACAGCTACTGATCCTGGTAAAGTTTGAAGAAAAATATTTTTACTTATTTAAAAGTTAAAGACAAAACTTCAAAATTTTGATTGGAATAAAAAGATATGAAGCAAGTTTTGTCATGTATAGCGTAATTAATATTTTAGTCACATAAATTATTTATTATAAGTTAGAGTAATTCAAGATAAGAACAAATCTCAGCTAGAAATAACAAATAGTTAATATCAAAATTCTTAATCTATTATTTATCATGAAGAGAATGAAGAGAAATTATCAAATTAGATGAGGTCAAAAAAAAGAAATAGAATATGTGGGGATCTAAAGCCTGGTGACCCAACACCCACGTTTGATCATGAGTTCACATTTCACTATACAACAAAATTTTGAGAAATTTATATTGAAAGTCTAGGTTATGGCTCCATACGGGATGGGTGCAAGTGCATCAAAATTTGTGAGGTGGATTTGCCTATTCTTTAGAAAGTCTTTTTCCTAAAATTCAGAAACAGAAAAAGGGGAATCAAAAATTCAGAAAAATATTTTTATTTCTTCTTTGGATTTTCAAAAATTTCAAAAAAAAGAAAAGGAAAATCAATCAAAAATCAAAAAATTCAAAAAAAAAATACTTTCTTTCTTATCCACAAGTTTTATTTCATAATTTTGAAAAGAAAAAAAAATCAATCAAAAATTAAATCCAAAATACAAGATTCCTTTATCTTGAAATAATTTTCCAGAACAAAAAGTCAAAAAAAAAGAAGAGAAATAATCGAATCAAAAGAAAAATTCAAAAATAATTTCTTGCTTCTTTAGAAGTCTTTCTTTCAAACATTTCAAAACTAAAATAAAATGAATAAAAAGAGCTAAAAATATTTTTTCTTTCTTCTTTTAAAGCCTTCCTTTCAAAAAATTCATAAAAAAATAAAATAAATGAAATTCAAAAAAAAAAAGAGTTAGCTTTATTTACTCCATTCTCAATCTTCCCGAACTACGCAAGATCTGATTCATGCAGCGTCATGATACGTAGGCAATCCACGTAGGATTTGATCATAGCCATAAGTAAATTGAGTAAAAAATTAATAAATACGAAAATTGTTTTTGAGAAATGAGTGAAAAGAAAGTGAAAAAAAAGAGTGACAAAATAACTGAAAAAAACGAAGAGCGAAAATAACAAAAAGAGAAAGGAAAAGAAAATAGAGATATGAAAAAAGAGGGAGAGACAAAAATGGAAAGGGACATTTAAAGGTCGGAATGAAACACGCAACCGTTCAAATACATGGTAGAAGCATTTAACTGTTAGGTGCATTGCATTCCCAATATGTGATTTCCTATATGTTATATGTCTCAAACTAACCAGGTTGTTGTATGTGCAAATAAGAAAGGATATATTTCGGTGATTTATTTTGTTGGTAGTCGAGCCTCCCATCCTTCACAAAATCCAAAGGCATGAATCACCTCCGTAGTCACTCTACTGATCATCGGTCTTGAGAATAGCCCGACATCGGCTATTCCGCAGCTGGAATCAGCAACTGCTGAAGAAAATAGAATGTTGTGTCGCCGCATGTTGGAAATGTGGGACGCCTGGTCTAACGGCAGGGACCCACCAAGTGTAATCCTTGGTTTTCCTGAGTTGATTCCCAGTTCAGATGAGCTTTCCAACATCCTTGTGCCCAACCCACTCATCCCATATGGGCACCCTCTAATGCCGTCTAATGGCCCTGGAATGCCTTCTGTGGTTTACCTCCACGCGCCGGATTTAAGGGCACATGCAACAATGTTCGTTTCTCTACCACTCTCCACTACGGCACATCCAGCAGTGCCCAGGCCAAACCCATACCCTCAGCACCCGTAATATGAATCTCCCATGGGTCAGCAAAGAACAATGAGAAACCCCGAGCAGGAAGAAATGGCTCGAAAGATGAGAAGCCTAGAGCAAAGCTTAAAGAACATACAACATTTGAGTGGTCAAAAGAGTTTCTCCTACTCCAATTTATGCATGTTTCCACATGTTCACCTTCCAGTTGGTTTCAAGACGCCAAAGTTTGAAAATATGACGGGCACGGAGACCCGATAGCTCACTTGAAACGATATTGTAACCAGCTGAGGGATGCTAGTGGAAAGGATGAGTTTCTAATGGCCTACTTTGGAGAAAGCCTCACCGGAATCGCTGTTGAATGGTATATGTATCAAGAAATTACTCATTAGCATGCGTGGGACAATTTGGCCCGGGACTTTGTCCGTCAGTTCCAGTATAATGTGGACATCGCTCCCAACAGGAACTCCTTGTCTAATTTGAAAAAGCAAATCGAGGAAAGCTTTCTCGAATATGCTGTCAAATGGAGTGAGCAAGCCGCAAGGGTAAAGCATTCAATGAATGAAGCAGAAATGGTTACGGTCTTCCTACAAGCCCAAGATGCGGATTACTTCCAGAACATGATGTCTGCTATGGGTAGACCGTTCGCTGAAGCTATTAAAATTGGGGAGATTGTTGAAAATGGTTTGAAAACTGGTCGAATCTTGAGCCAAGCTACTTTTAAGGCCGCATCACAGGCCGTTCAAAATGGTTCGGGAGTTTGATTAACATAAACGAGATAGAAGAGGGAGCCATGATGGCTTCGAGCTCGAAGGGGGCCGGAAAGGCATTCAACCAATCATACATGCTTCCTAACATCCCACAACACTGTTATCCCTATCAACATGCTGCTACATATGTCGTGGCACCGCCTCCCTATGCGGTGATGAACGCACAATCTTATACGCGACCACAACATTATACCCAAAACCGAGCTCCGCTTCCCATAAATGTCCATCCTTACCAAGCTCCATATAATCATCAATCAAATGTTCCCCAATACAATCCTCGCCCAAAAGAGCCTTTAAAAAAGAATCAGTTCACCCCTATTGGTGAATCGTACTCTACCTTGTTCCAAAAGTTGGTCAGGACAGGTCTGCTGCAGCCAGTGATTCCCTAACCGACTGAACCCCGAGTCCCCCTCGCACCGGGCTGATGCTAGAGGTGAATATCACTCTGGAGAAGTGGGGCATGATACAAATGATTGTGGAAGACCTCATCGAGGTCCTGACAATAGTGATCAGGGATGACGAAGACCCTAATGTGATGAGCAATCCCCTAGCAGCTCACATTGGGCCAGTAGTCAGAATGGTTTGTGAAGATGAAGAATTTAATCCGGCACTGTAGGCCATTGCAACCATTGTCGAGACAGAAGAAAAGCCAAAAACCGGTTGCCAAGCCTGAAAGTTCCCCCATCAGATGGGAGTCTCGATAGCTAGTCTAGCTATCATTTATGCATCCGGATTATCTCAGGGTGTGATCCGGATGTTTTACTTTATTGTCTTACTTTCCGATGTAAACCCTTCTATATTTAAATTTTTTTAAAAAATCAATCAAAAAAAAAAAATTCAAATGGAATTAATATTTCGTTTTCCAGAAATGTCTCTTTTCTTAATCTTGTCTCTTTTTTCTTATGCTACTTCCAGTTCTGTTTAAATGCAGATTTCAATAACATGACATGCTTGCGGACTTCATGCCCAGATCTTAAAACGCTGTGAGGCTCCGAAATAATGAATCAAGAGTCAGAATGCAAATGAAGTTAGATCAATGAAATAAAACAATCAGGATAACCAAAAGAAAATTGGTTCAAATTAGAAAGGTTCATACATACTACAAGAGTACTGCCAAAAGAGTACGTTTGTGCTTGGGGTACATCGAAGAAATTGTCCCCAAAACAACTCTCAACGCAAGTGCAGTCAAAAGATCTTAAAACGCCGTCGGGGTTCGAAATAATAAATCAAGGATCAGAAATGCAAATGAAGTTAGGTCAAGGAAATAAAACAATTGAATCGGAACAACCAAAGGAAAATTGGTTCATATTGGAAAGGTCCATGCATTGTAACAAGAGTACTTCAAAAAGAGTGCGTTGTACTTGGGGCTCGAAGAAAATGTCCCAGAAACAACTGTCAACGCAGGTGCAGTCAAAAGGTACTATGTTTGATCCTCCATATAGTATTAAATCTTCTCCGATTGAGATGACGAAGGATTTCATTCTCGCTACCCAAACACTATTACCCTTTTGCCAACCCTTTGAACCGATTACCTTTCTTCGATTACTCTCTTTGGAACGTGAAAGTGTTGTTGAAAAAAAATGAAAAAATGAAAAAAAAAGCAATGAGAAAAGAGAACAAAAAATAAAAAAAAAGAAAATGAAATGAAAAGAAAAGGAGAACAAGGAAAGCAAACGAAAGAGAAAACAAAACAAAAACAAAAGAGAGGAAAAAACAAAACAAAAGTTTCCCTGAACTACGTCTGACTTGATTCCGAAAGGATTCGTAGGAAGCCTCTCCCTCTGGTTCAGTCACACCAAAACAAAAATCCAAATTCCCCCCAAGAGTTTAAGTTGGGGAAAGTGTTAAGATTCTTCAATGACTCGCCTAAAAAACTCCAAAGTTGTAATTCAATACAAATTCTTTTACCCCAAATTTTGTTCAAGTCCTTCCGACCGATCGGCGAAGAAAAGCAAGAATTAGAGGATACGGCTATATGGATCATACACGAGCAATGAGAGAAAGAAAAATGAGAGAGTCTTATCGGTGAAAACCCACTCGGGCACCCTGAGGCGATGGTGAGCAGAGAAATTAAAATGAGAGAGTCTTCTTAGTGAAAACTCGCAAAGAGCACTAAAAGTCGACGGTGAGAAGAGAAATGATAGAGGTTAGTTGGCGAAAACCCGCGAAGGGCGCTACTGAACGAAAAGGATAATGAGCCACTGACATGAGCACATTCCGGGGCAAGGCTCCTCAATCTTGAGATAATAGTTTTGATGAATTTCTGAGAGTTAGGCGGCTCATGAAGATCGGGCATCTAGTCCAAGAGGCATGTCATGTTCATTGAAGTCCGCATGTACTCCAGATAAGTCCTTCTTTCCTTTCCCTGAAAGGGACACCTCTTGTTTAAATTCATTGTCCATTCTGTCATTTGTTTTTCTTTTGAATCCCTTTCGGTCTAACTCTGTTCTGAAACTAAGGCAAAGAAAGGATGGCAATATTGATCTACAGGGCTTTCATTTGACACATGCTAATATGGAAAAGGCACCCAGCCTCGTCAGGGGCATCGAGTGGATCTCGACTGACCATAGCGACCGATGCTTCAAACTCAAAAACCCTTGAAAGGAGAAAATCAAATTAAAGTGCCAATAAAGGCGAATGAAGTGAAAGGTTGAGTCCCACGTGTCTAACCATCTCGGCAAGGTTTGAAAAGACGAAATATTCCAAATGCCCTAAAGTTAAAGTTGGAAGAAAAGTAAGATATGAAAGGCCAATAAAGGAAAAATAAAGTTGGAAAGGTTAAGTACCGCGACTAACCGTTGCAGCAGGATTTGAGGGGCCAAAACTCCCCCTGATACTCTGGTAATCCAAAAAAAAACAAGTGAAGGGCCTACAAAGGCAAAACAAAAATGTTGGGTCCCACGTGACCGATCGCCATGGTAAAATCTGGAAAGCCAAGGTCCCGGGGATTAGCGATGAAACCCAATCCCCAGCAAGCAAGCAAGCAGTTGAAATATTCATCAAAGGGGCCAAGATCAAGCAAGTTGAAATAATCAAGGCCGCAAAACCAACCATCGTTTAAAACTGCCAATTGTTCTTTGATTGAAGGAAACAGATGTGATTCAAAAGCAACCTTGCAAAATGCAAGTGTAACCAAAAGAAAAGGCTCAAGAGCTAGAAGAAGCTCTGTAGCAACTACTCCAAAAAGGAAAGTTTTCTCCAAAATGCTTTCCCGCATTCACTCAAAATAAAATGAAAATAAAATAAAAGAAGAAAAATGATGTTGAAAACAATTCAAACCTAAAGTAGTATAGGGCCTCCAATCCCTAGCTACACATTTTCCAACATAGGATATTTCATTCCTTAGTTGATGCCAACATAGGTTCTCCATTCCCTAGTTGATGCCAGCATAACCTGATGCCGACATAACTCGATGCCAACATAGGATATTCCATTCCTTTGTTGATGCCAACATAGGGTCTCCATTCCCTAGTTGATGCCAACATAACCTGATGTCGACATAACTCGATGCCAACATAGGATATTCCATTCCTTAGTTGATGCCAACATAGGGTCTCCATTCCTTAGTTGATGCTAGCATAACCTGATGCCGACATAACTCGATGCCAACCTAGGATATCTCAGTCCTTAGTTGATGCCAACATAGGGTCTCCATTCCTTAGTTGATGCTAACAGAACCTGATGCCGACATAACTCGATGCCAACCTAGGATATCTCAGTCCTTAGTTGATGCCAACATAGGGTCTCCACTCACTAGTTGATGCCGGCATAAACCGATGATTTTTTCCAACATAGGGTCCCACTCCCTAGCAGACGACATAACCTGGTGATCTTTCTGACAACAGCAAAACATGCTGATCATTTCCAGACAGTCGCATAACCCGGTGATCTCTTTTTCAAGCAACAGCATAACCTGTTGACCTTTCCAGACACCGGCATAACTTGGTGATCTTTTCCTGACAACAGCATAACATGTTGATCATTTCCTGACACTGGCATTACCTAGTGATCTCTTTTCCAGGCAACGCATAACCTGTTGACCTTTCTAGACACCAGCATAACCTGGTGATCTTTTCCTGACAACAGCATAACCTGTTGATCATTTCCTAACACTGGCATAACCCAGTGATCTCCTTTTCCCCAGGCAACAGCATAACCTGTTGACCTTTCTAGACACCGGCATAACCTGGTGATCTTTTCCTGACAACAGCATAACCTGTTGATCATTTCCTAACACTGGCATAACCCAGTGATCTCCTTTTCCCCAGGCAACAGCATAACCTGTTGACCTTTCTAGACACCGGCATAACCTGGTGATCTTTTCTGACAACAGCATAACTTGTTGATCATTTCCGGACAATGGCATAACCTAGTGATCTCTTTTCCCCAAGCAACAACATAACCCGTTGACCTTTCCATACGCCAGCATAACGTGGTGATCTCTTTCTTGACAACGGCATAACCCGTTGATCTTCCCCAGACACCGGCATAACCTGGTGATCTTTTCTTGACGACAGCATAACCTGTCGATCTTTTCCAATATAGGGTCTTCAATCCCTATTTGATTTTACTTTTAGACATAGGGTATCCACTCTTTAGTTTACAATAACTCTGGGTGCGCTGTTCCCGACTTTTCATCACTTTCAATAATAAAGTAGTGTAGATTTCATTACAATAACTCACGAAATTTTCCTAGTGAAAACTGGGGCAGAAAATTTCGTTCGTTTGTTTTGATTTTGCATAGATTGCAATTTAGGACAATGGATTCGAGACGATCAAAAGAAGACATCTCAATAAATGAAAAAGAAGAAAAAGAGAAGACCAAACCCAATGTACAGAAGCGGAAGTGATGTAGACTGCTCAAGACAGATTGAAGTCACAAGCAATGCATGCCCCTTCTTGATCCGAAAAGCTGAAGAAGATTGAACCGGAACATACAGCTAACAAGCATCAAGATTAAAATCAGAGTCTGCGTGAAGAAATAACCAAGACTTGGAATCAAGCTTCAGAATACTTGTAGGTAGAAATTTTGTAATTCGTAGCTGATAGGCTAGTTTAGTCTTTTTCATTTTTGATTTTGGTGTAATAAGGAGCTCAACAAGCAGTAAGCAGCAGCAACAACAGTGAAATCACAGCTTCCCGGTAGTCCCAGCTACCAAAACTTCCAGAACTACACTGACCTGATTCCTTTATAGCCAAAGATATGTAGGCAACCTCCGAAGCAAGATTCGGTCAAACGTTTCTCAAAATGCATCCAAATAGAGTACCAAACGATCAATCCGCGACCCTCCTGCCCGACCCGTTTTTCCCCTATTAAAACAAACATTAAACACTAAAAATAGAGCTAGAAAAAAAAGACCTGAAAACCTAATCTCTATGAGAGAGTTGTTTCCCCTTTCCCATCGTCTTCCTCACTCCCTCTCCATCTTCACCAAGAAAATCATAGACCCCCCCCCTAGAGAAAATACATGCCCCTTCTTTCTCTATCTCGACATCAAGCTATTTCTTGAAAACCCAAAGAAAATTCCATCCTTCAGAAGGTCGCTCTCTTCCAGGATCAAGCAGCCGCCACCAGGCCTTGCGTCCCTTGCTGTCGTCGCGCTGACGGCGGCGGCGGATATCCTCCCAAGCTTCTTCTCCACGACCACCCTTCACACAGCCACATACACACAAGAGAAATGGGACTTCCCTTCTGCTAAATAAGCAAAAACGGCAGTGTAGGTCTTGATTTAGACACAAAGATCTGAACATCACCCCTTAAAATTACTCTAGTGTTATCCATCTCCCCCTTTCTCTATATTTATACTGATGATTTCTCCGGCGAGATAACCCAGTTCCGGCGATAATCATCTTCATCATAAAATGTCCTACGACTATTCAAGCACATAATTATCGTAGGTACAGTAGTGGGGAAATCGTGTTTGCTGCTACAATTCACGGACAAGTGGTTCCAACCAGTGCATAATCTCAATATTAGAGTCGAGTATAGGGCTCTTATGGTTATCATTTACAGCCGGCCAATTAAATTCCAAGTTTTCCCTGCTATTAGCCTCTATTTGGCTAATCTCGAGCTCTGTACTGCTGCTGAGTTGAGCTCTGATATGTGGATCTTTTCTTAGCCTTTATTCGGGTTTGCTAAGTTTATCTCTTACTTTCGAGGTATGTATCTCAATTTTACATATTGTAATAACTATAATTGTTGATTAAATGTCATGATATTATAAAATATGTTGAAATCCGTTCACTTGTGTGTTTGCCATATGCTTTTCGATGTGATTACAATTGCAAGTCACTATTGATTCGTTTGATACAACTTATCTCTACGAGCATGATGTTATTATAGCTTGACAATAGTTCCCTTTTATGTAATATTTGATTTGATTCGATACGAATTGTCTTGTAAAATGAGAATCATTTGATAAAATGACAATTTTGTTTAAACTGAAACTGGGTTCGGTTTAGTTTAGCTCTATAATAATAATGGTTACTCGTGCTGTGATTTCTCAAAGTAATGGACTATGTTGCTTTGATTAATTCCGTTGGTATTAGCATATGAATCTGAAAAATGGATATAAACTCAACTGTTGGGTTAAGTATTTGTTCTTAGTTTTCCTTCCTTTATGTTTAGTTTGCTGCATCTGATTTTGGGATTTGTTTAAATAATTTAGTGCTTTGTTTTAGTGGCTAATTACTATTTTCTATTTGGGTTTAGATATGAGTTAATTCCTTTTCTTAATTAATAAAGAACGTTCCATAACAGTTAATTCCAAAATAGCTGAATCTTATACTTTTCCATCAACAATTCCATAAATCATGACCCTTGCAATTGATCACAAATGTAGGAAATCAACTTCTGAACATTGTAGTTTTCTTTTGGAGCAATTAATAAATGATAAATTATCGTGGCTATGGGTACGACTCCCGTGGCATGGTTGCGAAACCGTAAATCCAAATTCGGGGGTGCATTTCATGTGACCCGACCATAATTTCAAACAATAATAAAATCACATGTTGCAATTGCGGGTGCATTTCATGTGGCGCAGCTATAACGTGTTCAAAAACAAACAAGTGCATGCCATCATGATTTGTTTCAAGATAAATCCATAAATATTAAAAGCGGCTAAGAGTTTAAAAGGTTGAATGCACAATAAGCTAAAATACGTAAATAATCAGATAACTTAGGCCAAATATTAATAGTTAAGCGACTGTGCAAGAACCACGGAACTCGGGAATGCCTAACACCTTCTCTCGGGTTAATAGAATTCCTTACTCGGATTTCTTATCGCAGACAACCTAAAACATAGTCTAAATTTCCTTGGTTTGGGATTTTAATAAAATGGTGTCCTGCAATATCGTCAAACATCCGGGTGCCGACTCTGAAATAATAAATAAATTCCAAATCCGAATAATGTCACCTAAAGTGGAAAAACTCTCTTATTACCCCTTCATTAATCCCGGGTTAGTGAAAAAAGGAGGTGTGACAATTCTTACCAAACCATCGAAGGATCAGACGACTACAAGCATATCTAGAAAAGCTTTAGTGAGGAAAAGTATATCTATTTTAAAGGTCATGTTGACCTAATGCGTAAGGGAGTTGAAGCCAATTATAAAGGCCTACGGGGTGATTCAAAACCTAAAAGGTCGATGAGCTCGAGCCGGAACCCGGATCGAGGACTAAGCCCGAAATGGTTATCTTAAATGCCCAAGGGCAAACATGTTGGAGATTACGAGCCCACTTACGAAAGCTTCCGGGATGATTAAAGGTCATATTGACCCCATGGTTTTTAACACCGACTTATCAGGCCTTAGGGTCGATCCGTGAACCGAAGGGCTTTCGCGACATGATCGTCAGGTTAGCCTCAGACGATTGAAACTCTGGACAAAAAACAGGTGGGATCAAGCTAAAAAAATTGGGGAATTTCCTATATAAGCAAGCGCTATAGAAGTACATTCGCGAGTACTTTCACAAAAAATCCCCAATCAAACAGAAACAAAAGAAACCTGATCTACTTCCCCTCGAGAACTTTATCCCTATCGGTCTCTTCTCCATCCGATGTAAAGCGTTTGGCATCACTTTCATCCGCCCTGGCTCGCCTTATCTCCTCCGAAAGGTAAAAGCCCATATCTTGGATTTCTTCGGGGGTTTCCCTTCGGGATCTATGATAAGCATAGACCCTTCTCTGGCGTTCACAATTAGAAACCCTTCTCAGTTTGGCCCGAGTATCAGCGGCATCTTTTGAATAAACAACCACCTTTTTATCGGCCTTTGCACGAGCTTCTTAAGCTTCGACATGGGCATCAACCACTTCAGCCTTCATTCGCAGGAGCTCGATTTCGAGTTCTCCTATCTTTCTCGCCTAAACCGAGTAACATTCCCGAGCATTATGAAGTTGATCCAAGGGTAAAAACAATGGCCAAGGTATTCCTCTCGGTCGCAAGACGGGCGCCATTCCTAGCCCTGAGCTCATTGCACTCTCTCTCGGCCCGACCAACTCTGCCCCAAAGGCGCTCCAGGTCCCTGGTCTTCCTCTACAGTTGCAACGACATGACATTGATCCCTGCAAGCGAGAAAGAAAATATAAACGTCGTCGCTGCAGAGATCACCTGTTCCTCGAGGGGACTTTCATTTTCGCGGCTCCGGCTAACTTCGTACTGAAGGTATGCGAGTTTCCTTGCCTGGTTATCGCTAAGGAGCTGGAAGGATCTTTTCCCCTCTGAAGCTTTCCTCAATCCATGACTGAACCTATCAAAGACTTGAGAAAAGCGAACACTTAAAAAAAGGGAGGGGGCGGGTAAGAAGTCAGAAGGACGGAAGGTCATCAAAGCTCACCGCATTGCAAAATCACTGGGCCTCCCTAAAGGCCGACCGGGCACTCTCGGATCTAGCTCCTGCAATGCACCCCTATGGGAGAACAAACTGACGAATTCGTATTACCCTCTCTCGAAGTACCTTCGACATGGGAGAAAAACGGAGACAAGGGAGGGATCACTTCCCCGAAGGTAAAAGCTCTGACCCATGAACCATAACGTCGTCATCCTTATAACAGTGGGAGGACCTCGCTCAGAAAAGGGGCTCCCCGCGTGCAAGGGGCTGACTCCGGTCTCTCCCATCTCTCGTTTTGGAGGTTTCCCATCTGCCCTCCACCAAGAATCGCCACTTACTCTCGTCACAAGCGGAACAAGCCGCCAATCTCCGAACCCAATCCGTCTTATCGGGAATCTCAAAAGGAACCCACGGAGTTGCTTCCAAAAGAAAGGGAAAGTGTCGTCACAAAGTTTTCCTTCGCTACTTATAAAATAAATGCGCAAGTGTACCACTAACATGCGAAATTCTATCTCTAGGGAAAGGACGTAAACTCCTGCGGGATAATGTCAACAGTCTGCACACGGACAAACCGACCCATCCACCCGCGGTACCTCTCTTTCTCGTCGCTAGCAATGAGAGGCCGAGTGGATCAGAGTCGGAGGGTGATTTGGCCCCGACAGTACGAATGCCGATACAATTTGATGAGGTGACTAAGGGTGAACACGAGCCCAACCTTCTCAACAAAGAATCTCATCATCGACACTATCCTCGAGGAAGGTGGATGAACCTATGTCAAGGTAATCTGGTACCTTCTGCAAAGATCGAGCCCAATCCTGTCAAGGGGGGCCAACGTAAAAGGGTACGTGCACACATTCAAAAATCCCTCCACATAAGTCGTGATATTCTCCCCGGGGGAAGGTATCTGCAGTGCCACATTCTCAACTTATCTGCAGTCTCTCTTCACGGACTCGAGTTGCGGTGTCCGTTCACCTAGCATCAACACGCCAACGATCGGGCAGAAAGCTAGAGCAGAATTCACCTCCTGTTGAAAAATGGGATTTGACCCGGTGGCCATAGGCGCTACGGCACGGGGAAGGCAAGGCAAGGCGAAAGCTTTGAGCTAGAACGAAAAAAGAATCGATAAAAAGGCGAGGAACTCTTCGAAAGTGATAATCACACTAAACGGCAAAGCCTTCTAGCACGAGAATCCAATGTATTTATAGGGCAAAGAGACAACTAATTAACTCACTTTAAGGCACTGTCGGCCCGGACAGTATCGTAACATTTCCTAGGAAGACAAACTGATGGGACATACGCAGTCACTTGTCGGACCATATCACATGAACAACACCGCCCAAAACCCGAGGTCCCCACTCCAGTTCGGCCATGGGAAGGTACCCTATCTCAGAGTCTCATCTATCATGTCTATGGACACCAAGGGGCCGACCACAGAGCTATCAGACCGTCCCCCGAATGGTGCCCGATTCCAGAAATCCCTACGGTCGTAATAAAGCGTAAAGGGCCGATCGCATAATGGCCGGCCTCGGGGAGTTCCATTTTTATTACGGGTTCATCGTTGCTTGCCTCATTACCTAAGGGAATTATCGTTCTTGTCTCGAGCTGACATCTGATCTCAGGAGTATCTATCGCTGTCAATATAGTTCTTGAAGGGAACCACCTGAAATATACACCTCAAACTAGCCCGAGTTGGTACTCACACTCGACGATTTCTGCTTCTCTAAAAATAAGCATCGGGCAAACCAACATAAAAAAAGAAGGGAATACTGTTACACAAAGGAAAATAGAAGACGGAAAAAGCCCTGTTGTATTCACAAAAAATATGTTTACAAAGGGCACGCCCCCACGAAGCTCCTCTCAGGAATTGATACACAAAAGAGGGAAAAAAAATTATAAAGGTGGAAAAATAGGCCTACTCTTCGCCTTCACCATCCGATGAGTTGCTGCCAGAATCATTGCCCGAGCCCTCGTCTGAAGAAGTAGGAATCACCAACGCCTCCTCCTCTATCCTGTCCTTTTCTTTCTCATCAGCGAGTTCAACGCCATTGATATTTTTTTCCTCAAAGGTTTGCCTCCTAGCTTGCGAGTGAGCATGAATGACGGCTCGAGTCCGCTTGAACTCTGCCTTCTCGGATATTTTCTAGCCCGGTTGTTGGCGGTAATCGCATCCCTTTTAAAGGAGTCAACATGACCATTAGCCTCAGTCTTGGCCGCGGATATTGAAGAAATTTCACCTTGGGCGTGCCGGAGAAGGCACTGGGTCGACGTCAGTCTTTCCTGAAAAAGGTCTCTTTTTGAAGACATAGCTTGATTCTACTTCTTGAGCTCTAAAATCTTCGCATCTTTGGTTGCGTCCTCCTATAGGAGTTACCTCACTCGGGCATTCCCCTGTTCGATCTGCGGAACGGACCATATCATTAAAGCCCCGACTCACGGGAAAAAGGAAATGAAATTCGTGCATAACATTTACCTGCTCAGTTAAACTAGCCCGCTCGTGGCAGCTCCCTCCAAACTGAATCGGAGCTCACTCAACTGCTCGTCCTTTCAAGAGGAGGATATCACTGATGCCTTGAGTTCGGACTCGAGCTTCCCAAGCTCTTCCTCATGCTTGGTGAGCTCGATATGAAGCTTGGAAAAGTCATGGTCATACAGCTTCTGGACATGCAGTGTGGAGGGAAGGGATTAACGAATTGAGGTAGAAAATCGAAGGGAGGGATGGAGATTACCTGCTTTTGAAGCTTCCTCGGGTCTCCGAGGGCGACCGGGGCTTCGAGATCATTATCATCCTCGAGACCGGCAAAGAAGTCCCTGAATGAGTCAAACTCCACCTAAGAGACCCTCACATCGGCGGCACCCCTATTGGAAGCATCACCTATTTCGCCCCGGGAAAACGAAGGGCCCATATCAATGTTATCAACGATCTCGGTCGAGATAATTATTTGGTCTCTGGTTACTTCGGGTACGAGCCCCCTGAACCCGGCAACTAAAGACCCGTTGGTGTGAGCCATATCGCGATCGAACAGATGTTTGGGGACTCCATCCCCGCCATGCTTTATTCCAATCAAGGATGATCCTCTTCAGATATCTCCGGCTCGGGGGTCCCCCGATCAGTGGCTTCATGAAAAATGGCACTACGACCCACCTCACTAGGCGGAGGTGGCCTCATTGACTAGTTTTCGCCAAGACCTGTATTGGTGGAACGTGTCAGTTTCACTTCTGCAGAAAAACAACTGTGTCAAAATATACAACAATCATGCAAGGAGCTTACCATGTTTCTTAGCCTGCCAACGCGTTCTGGCCAAATACCGCCACGAACCATACCATACGAAAAGGCAGAGTTCAAGCACCTGATCCATCCCGAGATTTCCTGGACTGCTTCACGGAACCATATAGTAGTTGTATTATCGAGAAAGGGCTGATTCAGAAAAAGGAGATGAGGTAAGAAAAAAAAACACGTGTAAAACAAAAGTACTTATGATTCGTGTTCCATTCCTCTAGAAACGGCATCCGGTCAGATGGAATAATATCTGAAGTCCTCACTCTGATGAACCGGCTCATCCAGCCTCGGTCCCTATACGCATCGATGCTCGCGAAAAACGTCTTCACAGATCAATGGTGTAGCTTAATTAACCCCCCCCCCCCCGAAAGAGTCAGGGACTGTACAACTGTATCAAGTGATCGAGGGTAAAGTTCCTTCCCCCAATCTGGTTAGAAAAGTACCAGAGCATGTATATGATCCTCCAAAAATAGGGATATATCTGATCGAGTGTTACTCAGTATTCACAGCAGAAGTCTGGTATGACCGGATCTATCGACGAGGGGGAGGAAGAATCTACGGGCCCAAGTGTGAAAGGGTACATATAGATGTTGAGGAAGCCGACTTTGTAAATGGTTATATCTTCCTCAGCCCTTGGAATCTCAACGAGAATTGTCTCCTCCCAGCGGCAATCAATTTTCACCCTCTCGACTTTGGGAATTATACTGATATAACTAGATATGGGCTAGCATCGGACCGGTTTGTTAGGAGAGTTATCGATGGTGAGATCGGAGGTCATCCCGAAATCACCAAGAAAACATTGCTCTACGCTCGGTGGTTTCTTCGTCTTATCCTTGGACGTACGCATGGGGGGGGAAATATTCTCACTTCGAGGGGTCATCTTGGAAGTCTTGGCCATGATTGAGCTGAGGTTTACGAGAAAAGGGATGAGAAAATAAAACTGAGAATAAGGATGGGCACAGAAGGAGCCTAAAAACTTGAAGGTGGAAGTGGAAATTTGCATGGCACACGGATGTGATATTTATAGCGGTCGCATGAGCAACGCTTGGGAAATTGAAAAGATTGAATCATAGGCGGGTCGTGGTTCTTCTCGTGGATCATGCTGACAGCGACCTCGCGCAGTCTTTTAAGGGAGATCATTAAATTCTTTGACGAGCTGGCCCCACAACGGTAACTTCAAAGGAATGAACATTCAAGAACGTTTCTTATCATTCTACTCTAAGAAATGCGGGGACTATCTGTGTACAGCCAAATCGGGAAGGTCAATTTGATGTGTATTGCAACATTAGACAGCGTTATCCCATGAGGTCCAAGATATGACCCGAGGTCTGACCTTAGGCCTCTAACACGTTGACCTCAAGGTGGTACGGACTCAGGATCGATGCTAGAAAGCGGCACGAGGATTAAGGCAAACAACTCCGGAGTAAAAGTACCAATCCGTACTCAAACATTAAATAGTAGTATTAATTGGGAATCTTTGTAATAAATATCAAGGTACCATGTTGGGATCCTCCCCCCTATAAAAAGGGGACCCTTGTCATATTTTGGGATACATTATTGAATACAAGACACAAGAACATTCTCTACTTTACTTTAACATTCTCTATTTCTCTCCACTAGCTCATTTACTAACATTTATTGTATTCTATTAATTGTTCTTCATTTATAGCTCTTTTTGATCATAAATATCACATTCCGAAATCTACAAATTTTTTATAGCTCCATCGGTCTACTGACGGTAGCCCCGAGCCTCGACCTCGGGGACCCCTGAGGCCAACATCGAACCTTCGAACTCAGGCATCTCGGTTTGCTTTTCTTTAGTTTTCTAACTTCTTCGCTCTATTCTATCCTAACACACTTAACATCGACTGCTTAATAACTGCTACTAAGATAAATATCATATTTTTAGAACCACTTAACTAAATATAATTGTAATTACCATTTTCCCGGTAAACACGTGTACAATGGCTTCCAACTCTAAATCATGCACTGGGTAGTTCTTCTCATTGGACTTCAACAAACGTGAAATCATAAGCAATCACTCTACCCTTTTGCATCAATACACACCCAATGTCAATCTACAAAGCATCAAAATAAATTGTATAAGACCCTGATGCTGAAGGTAAAACCTAAAGTGGAGTTGTAATCAACGCGATCTTGAGCTTCTGAAAGCTCTCCTCACACTCTTCAAAACACCTAAATGCGGAACCCTTCTAAGTTAATTTGGACAAAGAAGTTGTGATGGATGAGAAACCCTTCACGAAAAAGCAATAATAACCGGCCAAGACTAGGAAACTCCAGATTTCAATAGCAAAAGACGGTTTGGTCCAACTCTGAGCTGCCTCCACCTTGTTCGGATCCACCTTAATCCCTTCGCTGGACACTATGCGGCCCAAGAATGCCAGTGAATCAAGTCAAACTCGTACTTAGAGAATTTAGCATATAGCTTCTTCTCGCTTAAAGTCTGAAGCACACTACTCAAGTGTTGCTCATGATCCTCCCAACTACTAGAATACACCAATATATTGTCAATGAACACACACGATGACGAAGGAATCAAAATACAATTGGAATACATTGTTCATCAAGTGCATGAAAGTTGTTGGGGCCTTAGTCATCCCAAATAACATCACCAAAAACTCGTAATGAACATTGCGTGTCTTCAAAGCCATCTTCAGAATATTTGAATCTCAAATCTCCAACTGATGGTACCCCGATCTCAAGTCAATCCTCGAGAATACTCGAGCACCCCAATGTTGATAAAACAAATTATCAATATGCGGTAGTGGGCACTTGTTCTTGTCTATAACCTTGTTCAACTGCCTGTAATCAATACACATTGTCGTAGAGCCGTCTTTCTTCTGCACAAATAGAACTGGAGCACCCCAAGGTGAGACACTCAGTGCGATGAAACCCTTACCAAGCAGCTCCTGAAGTTGTTCTTTTAATTCCTTCAACTCTACTAGTGTCATGCGATATGGTTGAATAGAGATGGGCTGGGAACCCAGCACCATGTCAATACCGAAATAAATATCCCTATCAGGCGACATGCCTTGTAGGTCTGCTAGAAACATATCTAAGAAATCTCTCACTACCAGAGCTAACTCAACGGTAGCGGTATCAGCGTTGACATCCCTCACAAAAGCTAAATATGTGAAGCACCCCTTCTCAACCATCTATTGTGCCTTCAAGAAAGACACCACCCTACAAGGAACATAGCCCAACAAACTTCTCCACTCCAACCGTAGTAATCCTGGCATAGCCAATGTCACTGTCTAGGTGTGAAAATCCAGAATAGCATGATTGGGCGACAACCAATCCATGCCCAATATCACATCAAAGTTTACCATATGGAGTAATTGAAGGTCAACCATGGTCTCAAACCCCTAAAGTGATCAAATACGACCGATAAACACAAGTTAACACAATAGAATCCCCAACAGGCGTAGACATAAACAAGGGCACTCAAAGAATCACGAGACATATCCAAATTTGAAGAAAAGTAAGATGCCACATACAAATATATGGAACCCGGAGCAAAAAAAATTAATGCATCCCTATGATGATAGCATTTGGCGCAACAACCTCAGTCCTACCAGGAAAAGCGTAAGAACGGGATTGGCCTCCCCCTTTGAGACGCCCACTACTTGCATGTCCTCCACTCACATCTAGATGTGCAGGTGGAGTAGCAACTAGATCAACAACCATAGCATGTCAACCCTTTGGAGGTTTACCCTTCCTAAGTATGGGGCAATCCCTCACCGTATGCCTAGTATCATCAAACTCAGAACAACCTATTTACGGCATGGCTGCTCGAACTGAGTCTGACCCGGTTGTCGAGAATGACCCTTGAAGGACCCTCATGTAGGAGGTAAACATGTAGGTGGTTGTGCAAAATGGGCGCTCTGAGGTCTTTGTGCACTACGAGTAGCCTGAGGTGCAGAATGAACTAGTCGACTAATATAACCTTTTCCATGATGAGCTAAAACTGCAAAGCAGGAACCACTAAATCCTCCAAAGTCTCAAGGACACTTGGCCTCCCTATCCCCTCGCTCTTGGTCACGAATATGCACCAACCTCTGAGCGATCTCCACAACCTGCTGGAGTGGAGTATCACTTTCCAACTCTCGCGCCAACCCAAATCTGAGACCATCACTGAGTCATTTAATGAATCTGTGGAATCGCTCTCTAACTGTAGAAACCAACACAGGTGCATGGCGGGATAAGTCACTAAACCTCATGGCATACTCTGACACCGTCATAGTCCCCTGACATAGTTGCTCGAACTAAGAGCGCCACGCATTCCGGAGGGTCTGTGGAACAAACTCCCCCAAAATAGATCAAAAATTAAGCCCAAGTAAGTGTTGTTGCATCAACTGGCATACCCCCCCCCCCCTCCCCCAAAAGGTTGCCAACATCTATATGCCGACCCCGTCAGCTGTAAGGTAATGAGGGCGACCCCGCACACATCCATTATGCCCATAGTGCAGAGAATATGGTTGCATTGGTGTAGAAACCCCTCTTATATACTGCACCACTAAAAGCAGGAGGATCATACTTCTTGAGCCTCTCAAGCCTCTTATGCTCCTTCTAAGGTGCCTTCCCCCCAATCGGAGCTACTAGTGGCTCCTTAGTCGCTGCTCTAGCAAGTGCCTTAGTTGTGGCATGTGCCCCTTCTCGGCCTCTACCTCGGCCCTAACCTCTCGCAACTCTAGCAGGGGGAGCGAGTGTTTGCTCAGCTGATTCAGTAGTGTGTGTCCTCACCATATGCGAGAGAATAGAAACACAAAGGTTTATATCCGTAATCAATAAATTTGCACAATAACAAATGAATGAAGCGGAATTCCTACTAGTTTTGTAGCCTCTAGAAGATAAGTATAGACGTCTCCATACCGATCCCCAAAACTCTACTAAACATGTTTATGACTCATAGCACCTATGAACCTAGAGCTCTGCTACCAACTTATCCCCAAAATCCCACCTTTAGGATCGTGATGGCTCCTAGTCTCTAAGACTAGGTAAGCCTAACACATGCTGAGATAACAGAAATAAATAACCTAGCTATTAAATTACTTAACAAATGATATAACATAACTGAAAAAGAATAATGGTCATACATCCCCCAACACCGGTAGTACGGAGTCATAAACTCTACTGAAATACTCTAGAAATCTCTAAATACAACAGTGTTCTGGAATTCAAATGACATTATTGGTGAAAGACAACAAAAGGTGACTCTGAGACCTACGAGCGCGAACAACAGGTATACCTTGAAGTCTCCGCAATTCAACCTCAACTCAAATCTCTATCGTCCGGTACGATCTAATGTACCAAGATCTGCACAAAATATGCAGAAGCATAGTATGAATACACCATAATCGGTACCCTATAAGTATCAAGACTAACCTCAGTGGAGTAGAGACAAGGTACAAGTCAACACACTCACTATACATGAAAACTGGTGCAGAGTATTAATATAAGTTAACAATGTAAAGTAAAAGCAATATATGGCAACAAAGAGTAAACATGTAATAAAACACCGAAATAATTGGGGCACAATTAAAATACAAGTGAAATCAATAAGGAAAACAAATGTCAGTTTAAATTATCAATTCATTGCAACATAAGATTTACAATAAGAATTACCCCGTGGTACACCACACCTAATAGTCACAAATCACAAGTCAAAGAGCACAAATCGCTCTTATGACACCGTGTGAGCCTTACATTTTTTTTAAATTCCCGAAATAACTTCACGCACTTTAGCCCCCCTTATCTCGTCGCTTGTGCTTCAAATGATGTAATTACCCTTACTAACTACATACGCATAACTCCCCTTTATCTCACCGCATGTGCATCAATAACACCACTTGTGATGACCCAAAAGGTCATCTTACGTAATTTAAGCTATATCTATGTTCCGAGGCTCTGAGAGCCTCCGATAGTCTCACCTCGATATGCGTGCGCAGCTNCCGAGGTCCCAAGCCCAAGAAATGAAGTTTTAAAGAAAATTATTTTCTGAAAATGATAAAGACTTTTGAAAATGAATAACTATGTGAAAACCATGTTACCGGGCCCGTATTATGGTTCCGGGGCCCGAAACAGGTTTATTATATGTTATGTGACTTATCTGTGAAATTTGGTGAAAAACGGACTAGAAATGACGTGATTCGGGTTAAAAATGGGAAATTTAGAAGTTTATGAAGTTTAAGAAATTTCTAAGAGTTTTGAGGTTTAATTCCGTGTTTTTATGATATTTTGATGATTTAAATGCTTGAACAAGTCCGTAGGATGTATTGGGAGACGTGTGTGTTTTTGGTTTTGAGACCCGAGGGCTCGGGTGAATTTCGGGTGGCTAACGGGATGGTTTTAAGTTAAAAATCTGGTGTTTCTCCTGTTTCTGGTGTCAGGCCTTTCCTTCAGTGCGATCGCATATGC
>MDKH01100412.1:0-17630 GCA_005239495.1 Nicotiana undulata | reverse complement strand
TTGTATAACTCTAAAAATTGTATAACTCAAAAAATTAATTATTTAATTTACAAATTAAACATATAATTAATGTTGTTTAAATTTACAGTTGACGACATAGACGCCTATACATCCTGGCCCTTACTCTCATGAGCTATTAGTCCTACAGGGCGATCATAGATCCGCCTATATATGGGACAGACCCAGACTCTCCGCGCTAGGAGAGTGGACGACATGTGGGATTTTTTGAGGGATAGAGATCTCCATCCCCGTGTAGTCCAGTGCCTGCAGGATACTGGATTTTATAGGATTATTCAGATCGGCCGGATGCATCTCGACTGGGCTTTGATCACGGCGTTGATTGAGCGGTGGCGACCGGAGACACACACTTTCCACCTGCCCATTGGCGAGGCCACCATCACGCTACAGGATGCGGAGGTTTTATATGGACTGCCCGCTGATGGCATGCCCATTTCACTGCATGTGCGTATGAGATCTTTGTCGCGTGTGGATTACTTGGATATGCTGCAGAGGCTCATGGGATTCAGGCCACATGATGATACTGCATCGTCAGGGGCCAGTCGGATGAGCTTGACCCCTATTAGACAGTACGTGGAGGTACTCCACCCCGCTATCACCGACGAGACAGAGGAGGTAGATATTACCCAATATACGAGGTTTTTGTTGCTTCTTCTATTTGGGGGGGGGGGTCTTGTTCCCGAACACTTCGGGGAACCTAGTCAGCCTGCGGTTTCTTCATCATATTGCGCTGCTAGATGACTTACCCTTATACAACTGGGGTGGTGTTGTTCTCGCATACTTGTACAGGCAGATGTGTGGGGCTTGCATGGGCACACAGAGAGACGTTTGTGGTTTTCTTCCGCTTCTACAGGTGACAACATATTCGAATAATACGTTGCCTAAGTTCCAATTCTACCTAATTAGAATTAATCTTATACCTTACATCAACTTTGCATGTTAGGTTTGGGCCTGGGAGCGATTTCTGCAGCTTCAGCCACCTCTACCACAATTACTTCCCAGTGTACCACCTGCGTTTCTCCTTCTAGCCAGGAGGTGGGTTCTCCGCCGTAGACTTGTACGAGAGTATGATGCTCATCATAATCTCCCCCTCTTCAGGGATGTGTTGGATATGCTGGAGGGCGCACAGGTAAATATGTACCTAAACTTACTTGGTATAGATTAACTTAGTATTGCACATACTCACGCGTTGTGTTCTTATTTGATAGTTTATCTGGACGCCATACAACGACGATTTGATCGGTACACTGCTAGATTATTGCTCGTTCGGCCGACCGATTTGGAGCACTTCTGCCCCGCTCATATGCCTTGATATTGTGGAGCATCATGCCTCCGAGCGGGTACTTCGTTAGTTTGGCCGTCTGCAGTATATACTGCGTCCGCCTATATGGGAGACTACACATTATCATAGGGATGATCGTTCCAGAGCGGACGACGCATTTATGACATGGCATTGTTGTCGTAATCATTGTTCTCTTACTCACTCTACGCATCTGCCAGATCCCGATTAATACGTCATATTCGGGCAATTGAGTGAGTACGGGTGGTTCAACTTGCTCGTTTTCACTGCACAACCAACAAAAATATAAGCTATTGAAATTAATAAATACTTTCCATATAGCTATATCACTTCACTTACAAGTCGTACTGTGATGAAATTCCATGATGGACGTTTTCAATTAGGTGATGACTCCCGGATGGACCACTTCCGGCTGGTACCCCCTGTAAAATATAGGAGCGTTAATACAAATTCAATACACCAAAAATGTATATCGTAACACAAATGAAAATTGAAGTTTACCACTCGTCTTGTGAATTATGGAAAGCATGGGAGAAATTATTTTCTTGCTGCTCATTCGCCAGCGGTGATAAGTTTAAATCAAGGAAAACTCTTTCATCCGGAACCTGTCCGTCAAAAACTGCTCCAGAATAACCACCCGATGACTGGGGGTTATCCCTACTACACGCAACCTCATTTTTGGGAACGTCTTCGACCTTGACGTACATCTCCAACACTGTGATTACAAGAAATTCCCGGCATTCATCCGGAGTACTCAGAAAATCCCTCAAAGTTTCATCATCGTCGATGTTAAACTCCGAGCAAAAAGCAACCCCTTGCGGAGTGACGGAATACGGATATCTTCCGGTTACTTTAAGTATCATTGAATGTTTCCTCACACTCATTGTTTTGCATAACAACGACATCAATTTATCGTACTCCATTGTAAGTGGCAATTTAACATGACACTGTGCAGGTAAACTGTACCTCACAGAGTTATTCTCCATCACAACCTCACCCCCCCCCCCCCCCCCCCAATATAATGAAACTCTTATTATTGTAACTTCCGTTCAAACATAATAAAAAAATGCTGGAGATTTTAACAACAAGAAACGTTTGAACGGAAGTTACAATATTTTTTGAATGAATTTTTCTACAATCCTAACCCATTTATATAGGAAATGGCTAGCCCATGTATAGCGTCCAAATTCTATGCGCTATATGCATTTGAATTATTGTTATGCCAGTTATTATTGGTGGGGCCGAAAAAAGGGAGTATAACGTTCAGTTATTATGAGCTATATGTATAGCGTCCAAAATCCCAATGCTATAGTTGATAGTCAACTTTTTCAGACGTATAGCGCCCAAATTAGATTCCTTTCTGAAAATAGAAATATACCATATTTAGGACTTCCCCTATTACATAAAGGGAAAGCTGTTCATTTGTAAAGATCATCAATCATTGGAAAAGAATATACACATTTACTTTTGTGCTCATCTCTCAAAATTGTCCCTTAGTTTATTATATTCTCTTTGTTTATTTTTACTGTTCATCGAGGTCCATCTCGAGGTCACTTTGACTCAAGGACAAGGCTTGCTCATATGCTGGTTCGATTTAACTTGATTACCCAACTCACATACTTATTTTTCTTGTTAAACAATTAGTATTGGACTAAATCACATATCTTTAAGACCTCATAATAAATTTAAATCGTTACTCAGATTTTAAGGTAAACAGTTTGGCGCCCACCGTGGGGCCTAAAGATAACAGTGATTATTTCAGTGCTGATTTTTGATAACACACGTTATTTTTCACACTTGTTCTTGTCAAAGATTCTTTGTTTTCAAGCTAAAACATGTCAAACTCAATAAACACACCAGTACATGGAAATGACGATCTCGGATTCCATTGGGAGAATAATAATGCAGCTGCTTCAGGGGCCGGAGTACCATCGCTTAACCCCGGGGTAGTGCCAGTTCCAAATCCAATCGATGTTGGTTCACGCGTTGGTCTAAACACGAACTTAGGCGCAGACGATGGAGGAAGTGTACGCGGAGAGGTTCGACCTGGCAGCCAAGGAACGCAGGGTCAAGGAGATGGGGGAGTTAGCCTCCAAGTAATCTTCGAAATGTTACAAGCACAGCAGATTGCTATCGCTCAGCTGCAAAGTCAACAAAAGACTCCGAGTGTAGTTGGACCGGAAACTACTCGTCGTACTAGCCAATATCGGAAAGGTCGAATGATAATGGATTTGGGGCTGACCCCACAATCATGAGAATGCTCGAAGAACTCACAAAAAGGATCACGTTAGGAGAAAAAAGGATCGAGGATAATGATAAAAAGGTGGAGACATACAACTCGCGGGTCGACCAAATACCAAGGGCGCCTCCGATTTTGAAGGGTTTGGATTCCAAATAGTTCGTGCAACAACCTTTTCCCCCGAGAGCTGCCCCGAAGCCTATTCCAAAGAAGTTTCGCATGCCGGACATACCTAAATACAACGGGACCACCGATCCCAATGAGCACATCACTACATACACATGCGGCATAAAGGGAAACGACTTGGAGGACGATGAGATTGAGTCTGTTCTGCTAAAAAAAATTGGGAAAACTCTGTCCAAGGGAGCGATGATTTGGTACCACAACTTGCCCCCGAACTCTATCGATTCATTCGCCATGTTGGCAGATTCCTTTGTGAAGGCACATGCTGGTGCCATAAAAGCTGCAACAAGGAAATCGGACGTCTTCAAAATTAAACAAAGGGACAACGAGATGTTGAGGGAGCTCGTGTCCCGGTTTAAGATGGAACAAATGGAGCTACCACCAGTCTCCGATGATTGGTCCATTCAAGCTTTCACCCGGGGGTTAAATGAGCGGAGCTCGACGTCATCACGAAAGTTGAAGCAAAACCTGGTTGAATACCCCAATGCGGATGTGCACAACTTATATCAGTCAAAGATTAGGGTCGAGGATGACTAGTTGGGATCCCCCTCAGGTTCGGTTTATCCGAGCAGATTGTCAGTAAAAGATTCGAGGGACATAGACGGGGAACCAAGGTCGAACAAGGAACGGTACCAGCCATATGCCGAAGAACGAAGAAATAGTTCGAGGTGAAATGTACCTCGAAATGATCGAAGAGTGGATCGAGGACAGTTACCTCGGGGAATCATAAGTAAGACCGGGTTTGATAAGCATGCAGGATCGGTAGAGGCACCTCGGTTATCAGAGTACAATTTCAGCGTCGATGTCTCGGGGGTCGTTTCAGCCATTGGAAAGATTAAGGATATCAGGTGGCCCAGACCCATACAAACCGACCCTTCTCAAAGGAATCCTAACTTGATGTGTAAATATCACGGTACACATGGTCACAGGACCAAAGATTGCAGACAGTTAAGAGAAGAGGTAGCTCGATTGTTCAACGAGGGGCACCTTCGGGAATTTCTCAGCGACAGAGCTAAAAACCACTTCAGGGAAAGGGACGCCAATATGAAGAATGAGCAAGAGGAGCCTCAGCATGTTATCCATATGATCATTGGCGGAGTCGACGTCCCACAGGGATCTGTTTTCAAACACACCAAAGTGTCAATTACAAGGGAGAAACGGACTCGAGAATACGTGCCCGAAGGAACCCTTACATTCAATGAAGAAGATACCGAGGGCCTATCTAAGCTGCACAAACACGCACTGGTAATTTCTATTCTATTTAAATAAAGTTCAAGTTAAATGTGTTCATGTGGATCCAGGTAGCTCAGCAGACATGATCAGGTCGAGGGTCGTAAAGCAACTGGGGTTGCTAGATTAAATCATACCTGCATCTTGAGTCTTGAATGGTTTCAACATGGAAAGCGAAACAACGAAGGGGGAGATAACCCTACCAGTGAATGTGGCCGGGACTATGCAAGACACAAAATTTCATGTCATCGAAGGCGACATGAGATACAATGCATTGCTTGGGAGGCCGTGGATCCATAGAATGAGGGCAGTGCCATCGACCCTTCACCAAATGATGAAGTTCCCAATAAAAGATGGTGTAAAGACAGTGTATGGAGAGCAACACACAACGAAGGAGATGTTTTCAGTCCATGATTTGACACTAGCATCGGCACCCTCTACCTCGGAGAAGTCGAACATCAAGGACAAACAGGTGGCTAAATAGAAATCATAGTCCACGTCCTCGATTGAATTCGAGGAACAGGTAGCCGAGGACGAAGAAGAGGACTTCCTTACCCCCTCGAGCTTTCTTCGCCCCCGAGGAATCAGATGCGAGGAAGTCCACGGTCGAGGAACTAAAGCAGGTGATATTGATCGAGCATCTACCGGAACAGAAGGTATACTTGGGAACGGGATTAACCCCCGAACTCAGGGAAAAACTCATTCAATTCCTTATCGATAACATAGATTGTTTTTCTTGGTCCCACGTAGATATGACAGGGATCCCGCCAGAGATAACCACCCATCGGCTGAGTCTTGACCCGAGGTTCAAACTGATGGAACAAAAGAGAAGGCTCCAGTCCTAGGTGAAGCATGCATTCATAAAGGACGAGGTAACTGAATTTCTCAAAATAGGGTCAATTAGGGATGTAAAATACCCTGAGTGGTTAGCCAATGAAGTTGTAGTCCCCAAAAAATGAAACAAACTTAGAATGTGTGTAGATTACAAAGATTTGAACAAGGCACACCCTAAAGACTCTTTCCCACAACCTAACTTTGATCATATGATCGACGCCATGGCTGGCCACAAGATCCTAAATTTTCTCGATGCCTACTCTGGCTACAATCATATTCAAATGAACCCCGAGGACCAGGATAAAACTTCGTTTATTATGAAGTATAGAACATATTGTTACAATGTAATGCCCTTCGGGCTAAAAAATGCAGAGGCTACATACCAACGCCTAGTTAATAAGATGTTCGAACAACAAATAGGAAAATCTATGGAAGTTATATTGATGACATGCTAGTTAAGTCCCTGCGCGCAGAGGACCATTTGATTCATTTACAGGCAAAGTTCGAGATTTTAAGAAAATACAACATGAAACTCAACCCTGAGAAATGCGCTTTCAGAGTTGGCTCAGGCAAGTTTTTAGGTTTCATGGTGTCAAATAAGGGGATCGAGATCAACCCCAACGAAATTAAATCCATCGAAGAAATCACCATCGTGTACAGTGTGGAAGCCATACAACGATTAACTGGACGGATAGCTGCTATGGGCCGATTTATATCGAGGTCGTCGGATCGGAGTCATCAATTATTTTCCCTACTCAAAAATAAAAATAATTTTGCATGGACTCCAGAATGTCAGCAAGCGTTGAAGGAGTTAAAGCGGTACCTATCGAGCCCACCCCTACTGCACACTCCGAAGGAAGATGAAAAACTTTACTTATATTTAGTCGTGTCCGAGGTAGCAGTAAGTGGTGTGTTGGTTCGAGAAGATCAAGGTACACAATTTCCTGTTTATAATGTAAGTCGAACCTTAGGAGATGTTGAAACCAGGTATCCACATTTAGAAAAGTTAGCACTTGCACTAATAAGCGCATCTAGAAAATTAAAGTCATATTTCCAATATCATCCCATATGTGTGTTAACTACGTACCCACTTCGAAATGTTTTGCATAAGACCGAGCTATCCGGGCGGTTAGCCAAGTGGGCCATCGAACTTGGAGGGTAGGATTCAAATATCAACCCCGAACGACTATCAAGTCTCAAATTTTAGCAGACTTCGTGGCAGATTTACGCCTGCCCTCGTACCCAAAGTAGAAAAGGAACTTCTACTAAAGTGGGGTACATCATCGAGGGTATGGACCCTCTTCACAGAAGGCGCCTCAAATGTGAAAGGTTTCGGGATCGGTATTATTTTAAAACCACCTACGAGAAGTCTCATTAGACAGTCTATCAAAACTTCTAGATTAATTAACAATGAGGCTGAGTATGAGGCCATGATTGCAGGTCTTGAATTAGCCAGAAGCCTGGGAGCAGAGGTCATCGAGGCCAAATGTGACTCTCTTTTGGTTGTGAACCAAGTAAACAAAAGCTTCGAAGTACGAGAAGATAGAATGCAAAGATATTTGGACAAGTTGCAAGCAACATTTCACCGTTTCAAGGAGTGGACATTGGACCATATACCTCGACATCAAAACAGTGAGGCCGACACACTTGCGAATTTGGGATCATCGGTCGAAGAAGATGATATTGTCATAGGGACTGTCGTTCAGCTGTCGAGATCCGTAGTCGAGGAAGGCCATGATGAGATAAACTCTACAAGTTTGGCGTGGGATTGGAGGAATAAATATGTCGAGTATTTGAAGAACGAAAAGCTCCCCTCGAACCCTAAGGAGTCAAGGGCCCTACGAGCCAGAGCAGCTCGATTCACACTAGACGAAAGTGGAACATTGTATAGGAGGACCTTAGGCGGACCACTGGCAGTATGCTTAGGACCATGGGACACCGATTATGTGTTGCGAGAAATCCACGAAATGGGAACCACTCTGGCGCCCACTCTTTGGTTCGTAAAGTAATTAGAGTTGGATATCACTGGGATAGCATGGAAAGAGATACTAAGGAGTTCATTCGAAAGTGTGACAAATGACAAAGGTCTGCACCAATGATCCATTAGCCTAGTGAACAACTCCATTCGGTCTTATCCCCGTGGCCATTCATGAAATGGGGGATGGACATCGACGGCCCCTTGCCAACAACACTAGGTAAAGCTAAGTTCATTTTGTTTATGGCTGACTACTTTTTGAAGTGGATAGAAGCACAAGCCTTCGAGAAAGTAAGAGAAAAAGAAGTCATAAATTTAATATAGGACTACATAATGTGTCGGTTCGAGATACCCGCTGAAATTGTATGCGACAATGAGAAGCAATTTATCGGCAGCAAAATGACAAAGTTCCTCGAAGATCACAATATAAAAAGGATTTTATCGACGCCGTATAACCTAAGCGCAAATGGCCAGGCCGAGTCCACAAACAAAACTATTATCCAAAACTTGAAGAAGAGGTTGAATGATGCTAAAGAAAAATGGAGAGAAGTGTTGCCCGAGGTACTGTGGGCATATCGAACGAAGTCGAAATCAAGCACAGGCGAAACTCCATTCTCTTTGGTGTACATGTCCGAAGCGTTGATTCCGGTCGAGGTCGGGGAGCCTAGCGTCAGGTTTCAGCATACTATCGAGGATTCAAACCACGAGGCTATGAACACTTGTCTCGAACTACTAGATGAAAAATGAGAAGATGCAGTTGTTCGAATGGCCGCACAAAAGCAAAGGATCGAGAGGTATTATAACAGAAGGGCGAACCTTCATCACTTCGAAATCGGGGACTTAGTTCTAAGGAAAGTCACCCTCAATACTCGAGACCCAAATGAAGGGAAGCTAGGCCCTAGTTGGGAAGGACTGTACCGAGTCATCGGAGTCGTTGGGAATGGATCTTACAAACTTAGCACAATGGAAGACGAACAACTACCAAACAATTGGAATGTATCACTACTCAAACGATACTACTGCTAAGGTATGGCCTTCTCTTTTTTCCATTTATATTTAAGAATAACTCATTGCAGGCGTTCGATTAAAGACGTAGAGACACCCTTCAACTCGAAGACCTTAGGTTTTAAAGCATGCGTTGCACTCTTTTTTCCTTAGATCGGGTTTTATCCAAAATGGTTTTTTCCGGCAAGGTTTTTAACGAGGCAACATTCATATGCGACCTAAGGGGAATTCCACAAGTATCCAAGGCTTCTTTTCAATTCACCTCGAATACTGGGGGGCATCACCCCTCGGGGACTGGCATTTTCGAAGAAAATACTTCATGCCTAAGAAGGCCTAAATAGGGAAACTTTGTAATGGGCCAAACGGTCAAAGGACCGTGTTCATATAGGATTACTGAGCCTCGAAGGAAAAAACATGTACACACGTACGAGTTATTGAAAGAAGCACCTTTTTCTATTAAACATCTCATGTCTTGAAGAAATTTGTCACTCCATACTTACGATTCTATATGAGAAAAGGCTCAAAAGCCAAAACACAAGTACATCTCGACTACTCGGGGACTATCATCAATAGTTAAACACGTTCAAACTATGCAAACTTAAACTCATAAGACCTCAAAGAGGCATCCCTCAATGTAAGGTCCAAGGCCATCACACTCGGGGATTAACATTTCTAACAAGTTCGAAATATCATCGGAAAACAAGTTCAAAAGACTTACCGAAGGCTACGACCACATCAAAGACTACGGTCATATGAAAAGGTCACGACCGAAATAACACGGCTCGGAGACGTCCGACTTCCCCCATAATCTAAGGCATTCAAACATTTTGAAAACCCGGTTAAATAAGGCTACCCTCGACAAAGCATGGGCTTCGATAAAATCAACCCCAAAAATTTTACGCTTCGATAACATCAGCCTTCGAGATGTTAAATCGATCACCTCAACGCGAGCGAGCTAAGAAAATTGGGTTTTCGACCATTTGAACCCTCGAAAAACCCAATGGGTATAAACAATATATATGCTAAGGCATGATTTTTTTAAGTCTTTGGCCAAAAAGGGAAAAATTATAGCTGCTTTTTAAGAGCCTAAGGGCCGACGCGTTAAGGGTTCGAACTCTCATCCGAACCCAAGGGTTCGATCACCTCGAGCCCAAACAAGCATTATTGACTATGGTCTAAAACTATTCACTATGCAACGCTAAAGGTATATGCCTCGAAGGTTCGAGCCCTATTCGAACTTGTTTGCGACAAGGAAACCATTCAAGAAAAACTCTCGAATACATAACTCGAAAAATGAAATTATTACAAAAAATATAAGGCAATAAAGAAAACTCTTTCTTTTATATACATTCAAAAGGTGGTATCGAAGAGTTCAACAAAACAAAAAAAGAGAAATACAAAAAATATAGAAAAATGTTTCTATCTACACCGAGGGGGTATCACCCCCGGGGCCAGCTTTTTCCCCCGAGATTGCCTCTCCCTAGAGCCTCTTCATCAGGAGTAGTCTCTTCTCCAACCCCCTCTCCATCTCCGGACCCGCCTTGGCCACCTTCGACATTATCATCATCATCGGAGGTGAGAACAAACTTAACATCGGCTTCATCTACCTTAGCTTGGGTTATTTCCTCAGAGAGACCGAAGCCCCTGCATGGATCTCCTCGAGGGTCTCCCCTCCGAGATCGGCACTTGGCATAGTCATTGCTTCATTTTTCCCGAGCAACAGCTTCTCTCAACTTCGTTTGAGTAGCTACGGTATCCTTCAAGTATACATCGACCGTTTATTAGTCGTAATCTGAATCTTCTTGGCTTCGGCCCGAGCTTCAGCAACTTCGGCCTCGGCCTTCGCAAGACTAGTCTCGAGTTCAGTAATTTTTCCGGCCTAGGCCGAACTACTCTCTTGGGCGCTCCGAAGTTGAACCTCGATAGCTGATAACTTCGTCAAAGCAGTTTCTTTCGCCGCAACCAGGATGTCCATCTTTTCTTTCCATCTGTTGCACTCGGCGTTAACATGGCTTACCTCACCTCGAAGCAGCTCCAGCATCTCCACCTTCTGCTACAACTGAGATATCGAAGTGTTAGCCTCCAAAGTTTGGAGGGGAAGTCCATATTTTTTCAAAATAATTGTTACATGCTTCTCTAGTTCATCCTCGTATTCACGAGCCTTGGCCAATTCCGACCAAAGGTTTTTTAGCTCCTCCTCCTTTTGGTCGCAAGGAGCCTCAGGGCTTTCTCCTCGCCAAAAGACTTGTTCAGCTCGGCCTCGCACTAGCTCATCTCGGCCTTGAATTTGATAAAAGCCTACAAGGAAAAAAGAATGATCATTCAAGCGATGAAGGAAATTGCAACGTTGAGGAAATTGCATCACTAAGACTAAAACTTACACTGGAGAAGAGACGTTGGGCCTCTTCGAAGGTCGAGGATGCATCAGCAAGATCGGCATCATCGACCCCAATGAAGCAACCCTGTAAAGGATCGTCCTCACTGAGGGCTCCGCCTAACTCGGGCGTCTTCAAGGACTGAGCGTCTCTAATAGCATCCTCGGAATATGCTGGGAGCGACGGGGAGGGACCTGCTATCATGGACTCGAGGAGATCCCCTTAGCGCTCTATTCGATCGCAGGAGCTTCGAAACTTGCCCCTTCCGGAGTACTATCAGAAGGTTGAGAAACGACCACGACGTAAGGCAACGCGGTGTCTTCATCCTTATTTCCTTCGAAGTCTCTTCATCACGACTAAGGGCTTCGGTTTCGACGGGTTTGGTGGTCTTGCTGGGTTTTTTGGTTCGGATCATCAAGGTTGAATCCTCAACCTTGTCATCTTTACCATCCATGAGCTAGTGGACTGAGTCTATGTCCATATTGATGACAACGCTCTTCTTACGCCTCCGAGCGGGCTCCACTTGTTTTTAGGATCTTCGGGCTTCGAAGACCTCTCTCTTTTATTGTCCTTTTTTGGCATCGAGGTCGGACTCATCTCAGAAAACTATCCAATGCCTGCAACAATGAAGTTAAGTCTTAGAAAGGAAGCATTCCTACTAAATAAGAAACTATCGAAACAAGTATCGTGGTGTTTTGCTTTCCACATGCCCTTTGACAAGTCGCGCCACTTGTGTTTGTCGTATGACGAGGTGGTAGCTAGATTACGAACCCAGTCCTTGAGATCGAGGATCGCATTAGGCATCCATGGGACCGTTGCGGAAAAGGGAAAGAACATTACACAAAGCACAGTAAAATTACGGAAAATTACTAAGGAAAAGGGCTCCACTCACATTCGAAATTCCACTTCTCGGGGAAAGACATGTGATCCTCGAGGATGACATCGACGGTCCTCACCCGGATGAACCGGCTCATCCAACCTCGATCTTTATCTTCGTCATTACTGGTAAAGAAGGTTTTTTTTTTATCGGTGTTAAAGTTTGATCAACCCTCGAAAGAGTTGAGGCCGGTATAAGCGGATGAGATGGATAAGGGTAAACACGAGCCCCTCGGCCTTGTTGACAAAGAATTTGAGCATTATTACTATCCGCCAAAAGGACGGGTGAATTTGGCCCAAAGTGACTTGGTACCTTCTGCAAAATTCAAGCACGATTGGGTCGAGAGGAAGCAACATAAAGGGATAAGTATACACACTTAATAACCCCTTTACGTGAGTAGTAATATCCTCTTCACGAGTGGGGATATGTATCACGGCCTTCTCTTCCCAGCCGCATTCTTTTCTCACGACGTCAAGGTGTTTCCTCACTATTGAACATATATACCTCGAAGTGTGCTCGCGTCGGTCAGGGACATCGAGAGGATTCTCGACCATGAAGTCTTTTTGTAGGGAACAGCCACCCAGGACGATAACCGCCAGCCGGACGAGAGTAAGAAGAGGAAGTTCCCTCTCTTTTGAGGAACATATTTGGAAGTTTTGGCCATCAATTCTTGTTGAAAAAGGTAGAAGGAAATAAATCTTGGCGGCTTTTAGCATTGATAAGGTGTAGGAACTAGTGACGGAAGAAGAGACGGTAGAGAGAAAGATGAGTTGCAAGAAGAGGCGAAAGTCCTTAATGAGGCAAATAACCGAGTATATATAGAGAATTGACGACCGCTCAGTAGTGCTAGTGGCTGACCAACACTGTCATGCACTTAATGTTTTGGGGAAGCGAACCGATGGAACGTTTCAGCTGCTTCAACACTTACATCATGAGGATGATGTCACCATCGGGGACTTCGGAAATTCGAGATTCAAGTCGTTTCTTGTCATTTTATTCCAAGAAAAGCGCGGACTATCTGTATACGGTCGAAATCGGATAAGCCCGATTTCATAAGCTCAAGAGATCACCCCGAGGCCATAGTCAAATGGATCGAGACAGATCGGGTTTGAGAAAGTACATACCTCAAAAACCAAGGCACACAACATCGAGGACAGAGTATAAGCTACCTTGAAATGATACCATTTTTGGCTTGTACCAGAATGGGCAGGAACTCAACAATGGCACAAAGATCAAGACGTAAATTCCAGAACAGATTCGTACGAATTCATACAAATCCGTTAGACAGTTGTACCTATTAGATTCCTTTCTGAAAATAGAAATGTACCATATTTAGGACCTCCCCTATTATATAAAGGGGAGACTGCTCATTTTTAAAGATCATCAATCATTGGCAAAGAATATACACCTTTACTTTTGTGCTCATCTCTCATAATTGTCCCTTAGTTTTATTGTATTCTCTTTGTTTATTTCTACTGTTCATCGAGGTCCATATCGAGGTCACCTTGGCTCGAGGACAAGGCTTGTTCATATACTGGTTCGATTTGACTTGCTTACTCAACTCAAACACTTATTTTTCTTGTTAAACAATCAATATTGGACTAAATCACATATCTTTAAGACCTCATTATAAATTTAAATTGTTATTCATATTTTTGGTTAAACAATATACACACACTTCTTCCTTCATTTGTGCATGTTAGGAATTAACTAATTGTTCAATTGGTGAATTAGTCTAGTGAATTGATCATTTGAAAAGTTATTTAATGAATTATTTATTTGTGTAATTATAGTTGAATAAGATAGAATTAAGGAAAAATGCTAAAGTTAAAATAATTGGGAGGTTAAGAGTGTAATACCATGTTTAATTGAGTGGCTACCGGGAGAAGATTCAAACAACGTAGTTTCAAGCACTTTGTTCATTAAAATCAAGATGAAGTCTGAGCCCTCTATTATCCTTGATCCAGTGGCCCAAATTTAATTCCACTTAGCGTATAAAATGCCTTTTAAGATCAGATTTTTGCCATTTTACAAACCCTAGAGCCCCCTCTATTCTCTTCCACACCTCTGTCGCCGCCACCCTTCTCCATGGCGGCACCACAGCCTGCGCCGTCCAAACACCCTCAAAATTGTACCACACACTCGTCTCAATGCCCTATCTCCAAATCCCCATCCCAAATTCTTTTAATTCCCCCTTAAATGAATTTTAGATCTAGGAAGCTATAGCCGCCACTTTTTTGCCCAAATTCGTGAACCTCCGACCAACACCACCTTACAATGCATACATGGACCGATAGAGATCCTTTCACTCTATCTTTTCTAATTGGTTTGGAACCCAAATTTTGGCGACTATTGTCTTGCGAAGTCACCGGTGACCGCCCAATGGCACCACTGCCTTCACCGCTTTATCTACATACTTCCAAACGACACCCAAACCACCAATTTGAGGCTGGGCAACCCCATCTCGGCAATAACAAAGTGAGGCTTTTTCCATGTTTCGAGCTTGGTGGCCATAGGTCGTCGTCTCAATTGCACGTCCGCAATCGTGTAACGAAGTTTGGATCCTAGTGTATAGAAATTGTAATCCCTTCACCCTTCGGCGATTTTCTATTTTTTCCTTCATAATTGATTTTAGGTTGTAGTTTATGGTTTTGTTTTGTGTTTTTTTTTTTTAATTTTGTTCAATTTTGATTGCATCGTCATTTAGGTAGTTTTGTTGTGATTAATTACTTTACTGTTAATACGCTCCTTAGTCATCGATTATCAGTCTCTGATATTTTTTGCGTTGATAGGTTACTTTCTAGATAATTAAATGCTGATTTTTTTGATTTTACACTAGTTTAAATCAGTTTGGTTAGGTTGATATTGGTTTATGAAGAGTAAAAAGAGTTTTCAGCATTTACAACAGGTCTTAGGCAAGAAGGGCTTAAGCTGGCAAAGGAGCACAATCTAACCCCTTTTGTGATCAACACCGACTCAAAAGAGATTATTACTAGAATGTTGGGATTTGTTCAAGTCCCTTGTAAGAACTTTGTTTTTGAATACAGATCATTGATGACTCAGTTGGGGTACTCAGGAATCAGCCATAGCTTTAGCCACTAGGATTTTGGAAGTTCATCCATTGTTTCCAATGAAGCACTCCGGCAGATATCCTAGGAACTACTTTCGTTAGAAAAACTCTGCAATATAACAAATATTGTCTCAAACAATACCGTCCAACTGGACAGCTACAATGTTCCCCACCCGTGTTATTTTTTGGTTAGTTAATTAAGTATCTGGCTAATCGAAAAAAAATAAAAGTTCAAAAGTATTACCAAAAAATATCTTTATTTGGCTAATAAGCTAACCCCAACAGAACAATGAGTGGTGCGTAGTTTATTTTTATTTAAGTTCCACCTGAAAGCTGATTATGCTTTGAAAACACTGAGTACCTGTTTAGCGAATTCACATATACTCCCTTGATTATACATAATTTAATTGTATAAGGAATTAAGATATTAATATGAATTTTTTATTTACTAGTAGCAATAGAAAAAAAATATTAAATACAAGACAGACAGTTAGTCAACATTTATAATTGATTGATAAAATAAATCTAACTACTATAATTTGTAAAGTTGTATAATATTACTCTTATCTTATCCAAAAAATTGTATAAGACTGTTATATATATATATATATATATATATATATTCAAACACAGAGGCAGAGCCAGGACTTAAAGTTTATGGGTTATAAATTTGTAACGAACCCATAGCTCATTAGATATTGGGTTCATAATTAATTAATTATTTATATTTGATAGATTTTGTACTATAAATACAATATCTAAGCAAAAAGATACTAGGTTCGTCCGACCCGTAGGCAACACTCTCCCGCGGGAGAAATTAAAAAATAGCCAGATTTACAAGTGGTCATTTAAAATAGCCACTGTTTTAGAAGTAATCGAAATTTAACCACTTTTCATGTAAAGATAAATCTGAACGAAAATACTATTCAAAATCCGAAAATACTCCAGCATAACATACTGGAATTCCAGTATAATATATTGGACTTCCAGCATAATATACTGGAGTTCCAGTATAATATGCTGGAGTTCCAGTATAATATGACGGTCCAACATAATATGCTAGAGGTTCATATAGAAGTGCTCCAATCTCCAATATATTATGCTGGAACTTTCCGCGTGTTGAAGTTCCAACATAACATGCTGGAAGTTATTGCACTTGTCACACCTCCTTTTTCACCGGTAAGGGTAATAAGAGAGTTTTTCCACTTTAAGTGACATTATTCGATTTTTGGGATTATTTGTTTTATTTTCAGATTAGCCACCCGGATTTTTTACGGTGTTCCGGGACACCATTTATTTATTAGAAATCCCAAAAATCGACTCTGTTAAATTGTATGCGAACCAGAAATCCGAGTAAGGAATTCTGCTAACCCGGGAGAAGGTGTTAGGCACTCCCGAATTCTGTGGTTCTAGCACGGTCGCTTAATGATTAAATTTGGCCTAAATTGTTTAATTACTGCTTTTTATACCTAAATGTATTTATCATTTTACCGCTTTTAATAAATTATCATGAGAAGAGTCACGCGTACGTGTATACAATTAGTAACGCCTAACTATTTAAGAAAAACTTCTTAGCCAAAGTCGTGCGAATGCGTATCTTAATTTTATTTTGAAACATTGGCTCTTAAATCATGTCACGTGTACGTGTACACAATTTGTCGCGCATAAATATTTAAGAAAAACTTAGCCGAACGCGTACCTTAATTTTATTCGAAAAATCGACACTTAAATCATGTTACGCGTACGTGTACACAATTGGTCGCGCTTAAATATTTAAGAAAATTTGGCCAAAGTTGCAAGAACGCGTACCTTAGTTTTATTCTGAAAATTGACGCTTAAATCATGTCACGCGTATGTGTACATAATTTATCGCGCTTAATTAGTATTAGGAAAATTTGATCAAAGTCGCGCGAAAGCGTACCTTAATTTTTTATTATAGAAAAATCATAATTATGACACGCAAACGTATACATAATCACAAGGATTTGATTGATTTAGAGTACGCCTAAAACATTCTAGCGAGCTATAGAGCTTTTAGCATATAAGTCAAGGTTATCAGTTTATCCTATTCATTGTCACCATTTAAGAAACTTAACCAAACAGTATCACGATTTAAGAATCTTAACCAAATAATGGAACAAAGAGAGCAAATGCCACCATACCAACATAACAGAATACCAAACCAAATTATATCCTTCACCAAATTAGAATAAGAGATGAAACAAAATAAGGTTTGAAAGTGCACCTTTACTGTTGCACACTCTTGAAAAACTGTATTAAAAGAACAGCTAATAAATCTTGAAACGAGCAGACGAACGTGCGACCGGAGATTTCGATCGGCAAACCTCACAAACGGTACTCACTTGTCACGATCCGAAATCCCACCTTTCAGACCGTGACTGCATCTAACGTTGAACCCGCTAGACAAGCCAACGTACACAACACTTTGACCTCTATAAACCAACGTAACAATAATAAGGCTAATTAACCTTCCAACCTCTACTGGAATATCTCAATTTCCTTA